>CM070093.1:2605000-2662500 GCA_036178185.1 Liparis tanakae
GCTTTCCACCCTCTCAGAGAGCCGACTGCTTAGCAACAACCAATCAGCCTAATATTTTTGGCAGGCTCTCGCAGCCAATCGCGAGGCAGAGAGCCGGCTCCGGCGCTCCGCTCTCATTGGCGGCTGAGAAGAAAAACAACGTTTTCCTCGGCGAGTGGCGAGGCTGATAATGCTCCGAGCTGATTTGGGGAGATAATCTCGGCTTTGATGAGGCTGAAAGACACATGGCTCATTATTGTTAAGTGATCTTATTTGCATTTTTATGCAAACTTCTAGAATCCGAAACAAGTAGCGGGTCCAGAGCGGCGAGGTGTGACCCCCCCGTGAACGCGTCGGTCTCTGCAGCGGAACGTAAGAGAACGCTTCCTGAAATTGATTTGCGCGCTCTGAAGCATCCAGCTCCTAGTCGTCCTCGGGCTGAAACATTCCTGAACACGCTCCTTCTCCTTCGAGATGGAGGAGCGTTCGATAGCTCGGATCAATAAGGGATTATAGCCGCTCCGTATCAATTCACCTGCTCGGCCCACGTGACGGATCGCACAGCTGGCGTGAATCTGCTCGGCTCACTTAGCAACTCTCCCCGCGCACATGAGCAGAGATGAAGAGCGCTGCCCTCGTTTCTCTTTCTGTGTTCCTCCCAGTCTGAGATGTGGAGGGGAACAAGTGTTGCAGTGTGTCTTCCCTCAGCAACGGCTGTGGAGCGGCCTCCTGGGAGGCGGAGCGACTCACAAAACACATGATGTGGCCCCAGTGGCCAACAGGGGGAAGCTGGGTGGGTCCCAGCTGGGTGGATGTGAAGCAGGTGTGTGTGTGTGTGTGTGTGTGTGTGTGTAAAGGGGAATAGTGTGTGTGTAAAGGGGAATAGTGTGTGTGTGTGTGCGAGTGAAAAGAGGACTAGTGTGTAAAGGGGAACAGTGTGTGTGTAAAGGGGAATAGTGTGTGTGTAAAGGGGAACAGTGTGTGTGTGAAGGGGAATAGTGTGTGTGTAAAGGGGAATAGTGTGTGTGTAAAGGGGAACAGTGTGTGTGTGAAGGGGAATAGTGTGTGTGTGTAAAGGGGAATAGTGTGTGTGTAAAGGGGAATAGTGTGTGTGTGCGAGTGAAAAGGGGACTAGTGTGTAAAGGGGAACAGTGTGTGTGTAAAGGGGAATAGTGTGTGTGTAAAGGGGAATAGTGTGTGTAAAGGGGAATAGTGTGTGTGTAAAGGGGAATAGTGTGTGTGTGTGAAGGGGAATAGTGTGTGTGTGTAAAGGGGAATAGTGTGTGTGTAAAGGGGAATAGTGTGTGTGGAAAGTGAAAGGGACTAGTGTGTAAAGGGAATAGTGTGTGTGTAAGGAATAGTGTGTGTGTAGGGGGAACAGTGTGTGTGTAAAGGGGAATAGTGTGTGTGTAAAGGGGAATAGTGTGTGTGTGTGTAAAGGGGACTAGTGTGTAAAGGGGAACAGTGTGTGTGTAAAGGGGAATAGCGTGTGTGTGTGTAAAGGGGAATAGTGTGTGTGTGTGTAAAGGGGAATAGTGTGTGTGTGTAAAGGGGAATAGTGTGTGTGTGTAAAGGGGAATAGTGTGTATGTAAAGGGGAATAGTGTGTGTGTGTGTAAAGGGGAATAGTGTGTGTGTAAAGGGGAATAGTGTGTGTGTGAGAAAAAGGGAAGTGTGTGTGTGTAGAAAGGGAATAGTGTGTGTGTAAGGAATAGTGTGTGTGTGTGTGTGTGTGTGTGTGTGTGTGTGTGTGTGTGTGTGTGTGTGTGTGTGTGTGTGTGTGTGTGTGTGTGTGTGTGTGTGTGTGTGTGTGTGTGTGTGTGTGTGTGTGTGTGTGTGTGTGTGTGTGTTAAATGAAGCTTAAAGCCCGTTGACGTATCTCCTCAGGACAGATACAGATCGATACCTCGTGAGGCCCCCGCTGGAGCCCGGGACGTGATTGACAAGCAATGCGGCAGAACGCGTAGGAGTTGAGCTGAGGGTGGAGCCGGACGTCTCAAATCATTCAACTCACCAGGAATGTTTGTTTCCCGCCTGGAGACCCTTTAACACATCTTGTTGTGTGGGCACATAAACAGGAAAACAACTTGAAGCATTCAGAGTTTACTACTGATGGAGAAAAGAAAAGCCCCTCTTCGAGTAACAGTAACTTAAACAATCGTCTGTCGGGTGCAGTGAGAAACCCGTACGTCATCTAAGGGGAACGCTTTTCCATCCACTGCGTCTTATCCTCCCTCCATCTTATTTCTCTGACAACAATATATCTGAATGAAATATGAGGCGGACACTTCATTTTGAAAAACCAGAATTCAGTGTGAGAATATCTTTTGATGTCATTTTTTACATTCAACTTTTTCTTTTTTGTCGAATCAAGCACGCCGTCCACAACCTGTGAAAGTGATGTTAAATGCACGGTTTGGTTGTTTCCTTTAAGGAAATGATGATGTCATCGTGGGGCCGCCGAGACAATATTTGCAAAACACAAATAAACGTTCTCCTCGTTCCCGTAGAGCCCAGAAGAGAGCCGGCGCTCTTTCAGAAAGGCCACTCGGCGAATCCACGGATTCTGACTCCAAGACGGTCTTTGTTGACACTTAAAACATTTCTTTGCGGTTTTCCATGTATATGAGACACATTTTATGGCATTTATAACCGTTTCAAGCCCGAGAAAATCCCCCCGTGTGCTATTAACAGTCGCTGTTACCATCTGTCTCAGAGCGTCATCCGTGTGCTCTTTCCCTACCTGAGTTGCACCAAAGGTCCATTGTTTTTAAAACGAGGACTTAAGAAGAAGAAAATAATTGAACCGGCGTCGTTTTGTCGTTTTGATTTCGAGACCAATCTTAAATTCGGTCCCACAGGGTTTGAGTGGGCTTTGCTCTGTGGGGCTACATCTCCTTTTAGGTTCAGACGGAGAAAATGGGAATATAGCATTATGCGTTTGAGGATGGTGTTATTAATCTAGTTCATCCATCTATTATTCTTCACACATTTCACTCTCCTCCAGCTCCATCAGCAGAGTTTCAGTCCTCTAGCCCACGTCTCTCTCTCGCTTTGAATTCCAGCCGTGGTTCACCCACCGACCGCTGAGACTTCCACACCTTCGTACTGCATGTTTTAGTGAAATGAAATGAAATATACTTTATTAATCCCCAAGGGGAAATTTGTTGACAACAGAAGCAGCCCGATAAAACTAAACACAATAACATGCAAGTATAAGAAAGAAAAGAAAGTGACAGTGCATAAAGTAAAGTGTGCAAAGTGAAATATAAAATACAAAATAACATAAAATAAAATATATATGTATATATACACAGCATATACACAACATATATGTAAATGTAAATATAAATAAAGCACTGTAAAAATTAAATAATATATATATATATATATATATATATATATCTGGATAGTGTGCAAAATAAAATATATATATCTGGATAGTGTGCAAAATTAAAAAAAATAATATATATATATTTTTATATATATATATATATATATATATATATATATATATATATATATATATATATATGGATAGTGTTCAACATATCTGGATGGTGTGTTTTATGGAAAGAAGTTGCCATGTGTGGGGTACCGGCTGGTCCGGTTTGATAATCCTCAGGCCCGATCTTTAATCAACCTGTCACCCAGACCGGCTGATGGGATGGGGGTTGTCATGGCACAGGTGTGCTGTTGGCTGCAGTTGAAGGTCACCCTGCTCGCTAAATATGGGCGAGGATGAGAAGAGGAGAGACAACATCTGCACCGCCACTTCACGACGCTCAGCCCTGTAGTGTCTTGTCTTTCTACACCCTCAGCGGGACAGCAGGGCGGACACGCGGTGAGCTGAAGTCTCTGCATTCTGTCCCCAGGTCTCTCGTGATCATCAGCACCCTGGACGGGAGGATCTCGGCTCTGGACCCACACAACCAGGGCATACAGCAGTGGGACCTCGACGTGGCATCGGGGTGCCTGGTGTCGTCCAGCCTCAGCAAACCGGAGGTAGACCACACCTTTGCATTACATGAATGTTAAAGCAATACAATAAAACGATTGCCCCTTTTTTGTACGCCACGAGAAATAAGTACATTTTCGATCCATCGTCGGTGTATCTTGGAGACGCAGACGGGTATACGGGCGCAGTAGTGGAGCTATGTTCTGTAAAGAATGCTTTATCAGGGTTCGTACGGTCATGGGAAACCTGGAAAAGTCATGGAATTTTACAATGGTCATTTCCAGACCTGGAAAAGTCATGGAAAAAACTTAAATCGTAAAACTTAAAGCTGATTAAGACATACCGGAAGATGAAAAAAGACAATCTCCCCAGTCTTGACATGTCAGGGTGAGGCTATGGATGCCGCCTCTGCCTCAAAACAAACACCGTCCCTCTTCGGCCGTCTTTCCGTAGACGGTAAGAACAACATTTGAAGTCGGTGCACTTTGAAAAGTTAACCGCGGGTTGCCGTCTATCTCGTGTACACGCACAATAGGCAGCAGACGCATTGTACACACCCACATACATGTGAGGAGTGCTCCGCCCGGAGGATAAGCCTCTTTGTTGACGGGCGGTTTACACACACGAGCACAGCGAGGCCCTCGTCTGCACATGTACAGAAGCTTAAGCCGCCCACGCCGACGCGCTGAAAGCGAAGCGTAGCCCAGAGCGCCGCTCTGCGAGACGCTCGAGACGCGCCCGGGCTTCGCTTTGATGTGGACGCGCTCCGTGGGAGAGTTTCGCCTCGGGGAGAAAAGCCTCGGATACTAACAAGGGTCTGGGCGGCGGCCGAGATGGGTTTAATGCCGGTCCGCTGGTGCTCGTAAGGCGTGTTTGCGTGTGATGAACTCTCTGGCTCCGGCGTATAAATATGTGTCTGCTTCAGTAGTCCGGTGTCGCGATAACAAAGCGATCTGGAAACCAGTTTGTGACGTTTAACACCTTTTGACACGCGGGCCTTTTTGATTGGAGTCAACAAACCAACCCAGAGGGTGTGAGTCCCGGGTAAAGGGAAGATGAATGATGAAAAGAAAAGAGGGTTAACGATGTGTGTGAAATGAAAGAACCGCTTGAAACCGTCGTAATATTTTATGACGTCGTATTCCCCTGAAAAACAAATCGTGGATACGTGGATCCCAAGATGACCGGCTGTGCTTCAGGGGGGGACTCTATGACAAACTGTAAATGTAATTTACGGTGCCGCTACTCGCCTCGTTAACACAGGTGTGAGTCTCCCTTTGTGGGAGATCAAACACGGATTAAAGCGGAATATCCCGATAGATATCACACGCTGCACATTGTGGGAATGGAGATTTTTTTTTTTTTTTTACAATTCTTTTCTTTTGGACTAGAGTCTGGAGCCGGAAACAAAAAAAACATTAAATGTTTTGTACTAATACTAATATTATTACACACACTTGCACTTTGCACACTATCCAGATATATATATATATATATATATATATATATATATATATATATATATATTTTTTTTTTTATATAGATATATATATATATATATATATATATATATATATATATATATATATATATATATATATATATATATATATATATATATATATATATATATATATATATATATATATATATATATATATATATTTTATTTTGCACACTATCCAGATATATATATATATATATATATATATATTATTTAATTTTACAGTGCTTTATTTATATTTACATATATGTTGTGTATATGCTGTGTATATATACATATATATTTTATTTTATGTTATTTTGTATTTTATATTTCACTTTGCACACTTTACTTTATGCACTGTCACTTTCTTTCTTTCTTTCTTATATTTATATTTATATTTTATTGTGTTTAGTTTTATCGGTGCTGCTTCTGTTGTCACCAAATTTCCCCTTGGGGATTAATAAAGTATATTTCATTCATTCATTCATTATTAGATTAGCCTTTAACTGCAGAAATACTAGGTTTAATAAACAGACGTTAAACTTTTTAAAATTGGAATTTAAATGTCAACTTTAAGAACGAGCTTTGAACTATTCCGTTCAGCCCTAGAATAATCTGATGAGTGTTGAAGAACCTCCCAATCAAAGGGTGGATTGATTCTCAAGTGATCTCAAGCCAATCAGCCTGAACCGTCTGCGTGTTTGAGATGAGAGGATATAAGAATCCTTTTTTTTCCGGTCCCCTCTGGGATTAGACTTTGGAGAACCCCTTAAGGTTCCTCGCAGCGCTGAAAGTTTACACGTGCCGAGCGAGCGCAGTGTGTAAGTTTGACCTTGAATCTCAAAGTTGGGCCCCGCTCTACTGAATTACAAGAGATCACACTCGTCTTGTGTGAACTGCAGATTTTACCGTCAGTGAAAGGAAAACACGATTCTCTGTGATCTGATGAAAGTCTTCAGCTTGCTTTATAATTCACATGAAGAGCTCAAACCCTGCCTTCTTTCTTAGTTAAGTATTTCTCACCCCAAATGTTTGTTTTCCTATACTCTTAATTTAACTCCTCCCATCTTAATTTAACTCCTCCCATCTTAATTTAACTCCTCCCATCTTAAGTCGTTATTTTTGACAACAGGCGCTTGATTTGATTTTCCTTCATAAAAACAATTAAGGACACAATTAAAAGTGAAAATCAATCAGAATCAGCTCTGTCATGACAGTAGATTTTTTTTCTAGAATATATATGTTCCCCAACATAATGGCAATACATATTGTCCTATTAAGACTATTTAATGCCACAAATATTATAATAATACAAGTAAACCTTTTTCAAAGAGCAATGACGTTTTTAATTCTGTACAATGTTCCGATATCGCAATGTAAAACACACAAATATTCAAACGAGAATAAAACAAATGCATTATAACGACACAACTAGAAATAATAGAGCACAGAACGGACGTATCTCTCCGTCGCAGCTGCTCCCGCCTCTCTGAGGACGACGCATTGTTTACTCGCCGTTCCATCTGTGTTCAGCGCGTGAGACTTCACAGGAAGCGTGGATGAATTCACAGACAGACACACGTGTCACATCCTCCAGTGTGCGTGTGCGTGCGTGTGCGTGTGCGTGTGTGTGTGTGTGTGTGCGTGTGTGTGTGTGTGTGTGTGCGTGTGTGTGTTTTGGACTTCCTCTATCGGTGTCATTTCTCATGTTGGCTCTGAACTCGATGACGTGTGTGTGTGTGTGTGTGTGTGTGTGTGTGTGTGTGTGTTTCATGCAAGTTTAAATCTAGCTTTGCCCTCTCTTCCCTCCGTGTGTGTGTGTGTGTGTGTGTCATGCAAGTTTAAATCTAGCTTTGCCCTCTCTTCCCTCCGTAACCTGGGATGCCCGTCTGCTCTGCCTGTGTGTGTGGGTGGGTGGAGGAGGGGGGGGCTGCCTCTAGCTCCTACCTCCACTCCTCTCCAGCGTCGAGCAGTCGTTTCATTGGCGCATGCCGGGGTCCCTGAGACGCCAGTCTGCTCGGTGATCAGAGGCTACGGGGCGTCTGCCGGCGCACCATTGGCTGGCCCTCACGCGCCGGGGAGGAAGCAGCCAGTCACCTGCTGCAGTGTGTATTTGTGGCGTCTTTTATTTATTTATTTATTTATTTGTAAAATAAGGGACAGCAGAGCCACAAACAGCTTTGTCTGCAGAAAAAGAAGCCATCACTTCAAAAAATCAGGAGTTGCTCTGGGGGGATGGGGGGATGAGGGATGAGGGGATGAGGGGGGTTACATGGAGGGAATCTGTGCCAACGTGGAGTGAGTCATGCTGGGTGGGCATTAGAGGATGAAGAACAGAGCGGGGGGGTTGGGTCATAAGGAGGAGGTGAGGTAATGCCTCAGACCAGAGATGATGTCATCACATAACAGACAACACACACACACACACACACATACCATCTGCCGGAATGCGTTGTAAATGAATGAACGATGGGAGAATTTCATTGATCTCCGTGACAACGACTACAACGATTGATAGCGGCTCGGTAACGGGCAATAATTCTTCCAGCGTGGCAAAGGGAATTAAAAAAGGGCAAGACTGACAGTATTTTTGGCAGAAAGTCGATCTTTCTACCGGCCACTCGAGTTTAATTTTTTTAGGGGAGGGGGGGTTGTTCCGTTCTGCATCCCATTACCCCCCCCCCCCCCCCCCCCCTTCTCTAAGTTCAGCACTAGCCTGGTGGACCAACAGTGGCCCACTGGAGACGGGTGAGAGCTGACACTGTTTGACAGGATCACCGGAGCGTCGGCAGCAACACACACAAACGCACACACACACACGCACACCCCACCATCCGACTCCCCCACCCCATACAACTCCCGGTGTAGGGTGACATGATTGCAGACAATCATCAAGTGTTCCAGCTCATTGGCTCATCTTTGAATGAATCCCCCGGTAACAAAAAATAGAAAGTGAATATATTAAATAGTTTTTAAAGCCCCCCAAATAAATATATAATAATAATAATAATAATAATAACATTTTATTTGGAGGCGCCTTTCACGTCACCCAAAGTCACCTTACAATAAAATAAAAGAGGATAAAATGAAAAAAGCATGAAAGATAGAAACAACATTAAAGCAGAACCTCAGCATAAAGACGAGTGAAGTGCACATGGTCCAGTTATAGAGAGTATGCCAGTTTGAACATAAAGATATAAGATCTACTTACAGATGAGGTCATAATCATGGTAATGCAGTGCACATACTGTGAAACACTGAAGATGTGACCTCTTACTCACGGCAGCCAACAGATTGTTGCTCTCAAAATAAGTGGTGGCCGATCTTTTTGTAAGACTAGAATTCACACATTAAAAACCGAGAAGAGGTTTGTAGACTTGAATCTGTCTGAGTTATAGCTCATAAAACATTTATAGACATTGGAAATTCATAGCAAAAGAGAGGAAAAAAGCATTTGTGCTGATCAGCCAGCTTTTTATTTTAATCACTGAGTGTTTTCTTTAAGCGACTTTCATAAATCCTTTGTTTTGCTGCTCGCCAAAAGCAGAACGCATATTAAATCCAAGCCCTTTACTAGACGTATATCAACAATATGAAACCTACAACAAGACCGTTTAAAAACAAAAACATGGGCGAGCCGTTGATCATAATTATATACAACTCATCAAAGAATATCTTTCATTTGCTTTGATGTTTGTTTTTCATTAAATCAATAACTTCATCTTTTCCTCGAACCTCGTTTCTTTCTGTAAAACCACACGGCTGCACATTTTTAATAATTACAAATTTCCATTTTTAATGGAATACAATTAATTGCGGGATTTCTATGCACTTAATGGCAAGGGTACTCTAAAGATACATAATTAAATATACCCACACGTGGGAAATAATAATAACATCTCAGATAATAATCTGCAGGTCTGATGCCCTAATAAACTCGTAACCTTTATGACACTGAGCTGGATTTGGGGAATTATTGTTGCCCTAATTGGATGAATATAAATCTGCATTATTGTGTAGATGTAATCTGTCTTTTGTGGTTTTGCCTTCAAGGCGGTGTTGATTGATGATAATCATGACGATGATAACGATGAAGGGCATAAGGGCTCAATAATAAGGATTGTCGGCTTTCTCTCGGCAAGTAGAATGTCGCAATGGGCTTGTAAATCTAGCAAAAGTTTACCTCTTTTGTTGGTATTAACCACTAATAGATAGATGTATGGCCCACTTGCCTATAAAGCATTACTGTTAAACCCTCTGGAGTCTGGGGTCATTTTCTCGATTTTACAAACAAATTTAAATTCACCTTTTTTAAAGGCTTTTGCATATGACACATACCCATGTATTCCAGAACAATCTCAGCTCTCCATAAAATGAGGCACAATTGTCCTCAGGCACAAGTGGAAAGAGAAAGTATGGCCCTAAAGCTGAAAATGTAAGTTTGATTTGTATAAATTCTTCATATCTGTTGTGAAAAAGGTCCTAGGTTTCCCAAAAGCAGTGAAATATCTGAATACAATCCAAGATGCAAGTAAATAAATGTTTAAAACCAAATTTAGTTTTAGTGTTTTTTGAGTTGAAATGATGTGGTCCGTCACACCATTTACCAAATTGATAAAAATGGGACTTAGTAAAAAGTAAAAAATAAATACTTTAAAAACGGAAACGGTGAAAAACGCGACTTCAGGGCGTTAAACTCTGAGTTAATCCACACAATAAAGCTGGGAGACGGGGTTTGAATACTTTGGCCTCAGATTTCCTGACGTCTCTATTGTCCACGTCACTTTTGACAACTTCTCTGTGTTTTTTTTCACTTTCACAATTTGCTGATGTGAGAGTTTTGCAGGCCCCTCTAGAGCCGCCGGTCTCTGGGCCTGCAGGAGACGGGTAGACAGCAGTGAGCACTCTGCTGGAGCAGGGTGACTCATCCGCCTCGGCCGTACCAGCGTGGTGGGATGTGGTGGTCAGATTGCTAACCCCTCCTCCTCCTTTCACTTGCTAAATGTATCCTCACCTCGCCTCCGAACCACCGCCCCTCCCCCCCTTCCACCGATGACATCACCTCCGCTCTCGAGTAAATCATTCGGACACATTTCTCCCCCTTGGCATGTTTTTAATCCACCGCAAAGCCACGACACAGACGTATGTTTAAAGAGACTACGATGACTTGTAAAACAATGGTTTGACACCAGCAGCCCCTGATGCGTCCATCCCTCTTAGAAGTGTCCTTTAACAGGACAAGGAATCTCTAATTGGTCCAAACGCTGTTGTGAAAAGTGTGAGTCACAACTTGGACGTCCAGATTCTTGACTTTGTATAATAATGACGGAAATAAAGAAAAGCAATTGTCCCCAAAGCCACTGACGAGCTAAAGCTGTGGAGGTTAAATCAGGATTAGGGCTCAGGTTCTTGCAATGATGTCATCCTCGCTGGCCCCCTCCAGTGAGCACCTGAGACACACACACACACACACACACACACACACACACACACAGGCGCGTTGTCCACGGTTGCACGCTTTCAGAAAAATCCAGGTTAATTACTTAGGCTCTTAATTGCGTAATGGTCCCACCAAGCCGGTGGACCGAGTCTAAGTGTGCGGAGGCCAGCTCTGTAGTCGTGTTGGAGGACGTGTCGGCCAGTGTTTTTGTGTTTAAACCATTGTCTGTTTCACAAAACAAATTTTAGAAACTCTAGGAGATATTCCAGAAGCTCTGGCGTCCTTCAGTGGATTATTTACGCTACGTTTAGCCGGCAAGCCAAAGGGCCCACATCTAATTTTCAAGTGACTTTGATGTCGCTCTAGAAGCCAATGATGTCATATTTACTTCTGCGTGTTGTGAAAACGCCGTGTGAATTCTTTGTAGTTGTTCTTTTGCGCTGCCGGTCTGTTCAGGTCTGAACAATTCACACTGGAGTCTGATACGATATTGGTCGCCTACATTTCTTTTTTTAATCATAATAATGTGTACAGGCTCACCAAAGAACCTGATCTGAGCACAAGGTAGCGTAACATTAAGGCGCCCGGCCCACACATCGTCTCACAAGATGTAAAGATACAATAACTTTAGCAAAGACAATAGCAATCCAATATTTACTTTACTTTGTTTCCCCACTGTATATTTAGTTTTGTGTTTTATAATTATTATTATTTTTTTTATTTTTTTTAAATGTCCCCACTGTGGGACGAATAAAGGTATATATCATATATATCATATCAATTTATTTCGCAGAAGATTTCATAACAATAGGTTAATGCGCTTTTCGGCTTCTTCCTGCACGTATATTCTTCTTTTGGAACAAACAAGATTTCGAAATCTTGGCGTTAATCTTACAGTTACCGTAGTAGAGGAGTGTGTTTTGTCGGACAAGAAAAGACCAAATCCCTTCCCTCTTTCTTCTGTTGGGATATGTGCTTTTCCAACTGGTTAGCATCAGCAGGGTTCGTACGGTCATGGAAAATCTGGAAAAGTCATGGAATTTTAAAATTTCCAGGCCTGAAAAAGTCATGGAAAAAACATAAATCATAAAAGTTTCGGAAAAGTCATGGAAATGTGTTATAATCACGTGTTCATTTACGCCGAGTTTGAAATAATGAATCTGTTTTTCTTTAAAGGAAGACGCTGAAAATATAAACCGGCGTACGCTCTCTATACGCACACTTTTCAAAAATGTTCATGTTTATACCGGGATTTCAGTTTAGTCATGGAAATTTGTTTTAAAGTCCTGGAAAAGTCCTAGAAATCCACTGGTCAAAATGTGTAAGAACCCTGATCAGTAAGTTTTTAGTTTTTCAAACCAACCCGTCTGTTCCTGCAGGTGTTCGGCAATAAGATGGTCATCCCTTCGCTGGACGGTGCTTTGTTCCAGTGGAACCGGGACAGGGAGACGATGGAGTCCGTGCCTTTCAGTGTGGAGTCGCTGCTGGATTCGTCTTACCGCATCGGGGAGGACACCGTCCTGGTCGGGGGCAAATCTCTCACCACCTACGGACTGGGGGCCGACAGTGGCAAGGTCAGTGACATCAGTTGAGGTGAAGCTAGTATCAGGGTTCCTACGGTCATGGAAAAGTCATGGAAATTTAAAAAGGTAATTTCCAGGCCTGGAAAAGTCATGGTAAAAAAAATTAACTCATAAAAGTTTGGGAAAAGTCATGGAAACGTGTTATAATCACGTTCATTTACACCGAATTTAAAATAATGATTGTGTTTTTTAAAGAAAGACGCTCAAAATATAAGCCGGCGTACGCTCTCAATACGCAAAATGTGCTAAATTTTTTTTAATGTTTATACTGAGATTTCAATTTGGAATATTTTATTTTTCCAAATATTTTCATGCAGAGCACATTACATTAAACATTACAGAAAATAAAAATAAAAATATACACAAGTAGATGAAATGAAACTAATTAAATAAATAAAGTAAATAGTTCAATTTGGTCATGGAAATTTGTTTTAAAGTCCTGGAAATCCATCGGTCAAAATGTGTAAGAACCCTGTTGTATTGCATTTTTAATTATATGAGCTTATATTCAAATGTCCCTTCTTTTACAGAGAGAGAGTTAAAGGGGCGACGCCAGAGCGACAGCAGCTCGTTCTCACCACGTTAAAATGTGATAATAACCCCGCCCCCTTTTTGTGTCTTTGCCTCAGCTGCGGTACATCTGCTCCGCGGTGGGCTGCAGCCGCTGGGGGGAGGAGGAGCTGGAGGCCGAAGACGTGCTCCTGCTGCAGAGGACTCAGAAGACGGTGCGGGCCATCAGGCCGCGGTCGGGGATGGAGAAGTGGGTTTTGTTCAATCCGCCTTGTCGTTGTCGCTCACCGAGAGCCATCGGCCGGCGCTATATGTGTGGCGATCAGCACGAGAGACACTCGATCGACTTTATGTCGGCGCTGCTAAAGAAAGTCGGTTAACCTGTTAGCCACGAGGAGCTAACATTAGCACGTCTTCTGCTTTATTTGATTTCATCTACTTCTTATCATATCTATTCTTTTTTCTCTCTCAATATTCTACCATCTGCCTCTCAGCAGGCCCCTGTCGGATAGATACACACACACTGTTGACATTCATGAATGATTTATTCATTAAACAAAATGATAATCAATAAGCAGGGTTCGTACGGTCATGGAAAATCTGGAAAAGTCATGGAATTTCAAAATGGTCATTTCCAGGCCTGGAAAAGTCATGGAAAAAACTTAAATCAAAAAAGTTTGGGAAAAGTCATGGAAATGTTTTATAATCACGTGTTCATTTAGGCCGAGTTTGAAATAATTAATATATTTTTTAAAGAAAGACGCTCAAAATATAAGCCGGCGTACGCTCTCAATACGCAACTTGTTCTACATTTTTCATGTTTATACCGAGATTTCAGTTTGGTCATGGAAATGTAGTTCAAAGTCATGGAAAAGTCATGAAAATCCATCGGTCCACATGTGTAAGAACCCTGAATAATTATCATTCCTAAATCTTTCGTTTGACCGGTCCCCAAGTTTTTTTTTCCAAGTGTGTTTTTTCTCGCTGTCGATTCCAGGTGGAACTTCAGCGTCGGGAACTTTGAGCTGAAGCTTCTCCCCGAGACGCAAGCCGGCATGAACTTCCTGGAGGGAGAGGTGGCGAGTGGCGACGCCTGGGGGGAGAGCCAGCGGGTCATCGCCGACCAACCCAAAGAGGGAGGGAACACGGAGAACCTGGATCTCGTCATCAAAGTGTCCGTCCCCGATTGGAAGGTCATGGCCTTCAGTACGGCGCCGGACGGACAGCTGGTCTGGGAACGGCAGGTAAGAGACGTCAGGAACTGCAATTTAGTGGCACTTAAAGCCCCATTATGTAGTGTTTCCCTTGTAGCGCCCCCTTCAGGTATTTAACGTGTACTTCAGTGTGGTAAATACCCAGTTACATAGATCAGGTGTCTGAACCTCTGGCTCTGAGCCATATGTGGCTCTTCTGGTGACGCATATGGCTCTTTTGAGTTTGAGTTAAATAATAATCTCCTCCGCCCCCTGTAACTTTCTCTCTCCTCCAGATGACAGCAGCAGTAATGTCAGGTCCCTTTCTTAAAGACGTCTTTGTTCTTTTATTAAACTAAACATCTGTTATTGATCAAGCTGTTATTTTAAGGTACAATTGTTACATAGTGTCATTTAAACCGGGCGTGTCTGCAGCGTTGTAGTCCTCTTGAATTAAGTCGAGCCTGTCCAGTGAGGTGCGTCCGCTCACGCTGCATCGCCTGTGTTGTGTAGTTCTGCACGCCCATCGCTTCGGCGTGGCTGGTGGGCGGCGGCAAAGTCACGCCCATCGCCCTGTTCGACGACAACGCCTACAGCAACCAGTCGGAAACCGACGAGGAGGAGGAGGACGACGACTCCCAGAAGGCCGGCGGAGCGGAAGATTCCAGCGTTTACCTCGGTAAACAAACGCAGACGCTCTTAACGCCGTGCGCTTCAGCTCATTCAGAATGCGAAGTGGCGGCGTTTTGCAATTCATGCGCTCAGCAGAAATTGTCTCGCGTTGCACATTTGCTCCCAGTGACTCGAGCGCATGTCTTTTATACTCGGTTCCTCCAGGAATGTACCAGGGACAGCTCTACCTCCAGTCCTCAGTGAGGATCAGCGAAAAGTTCCCTTCCAAAGCTATTGGGTCGGTCAAGGACATCATTCCCCTCCCCACAGTCAAGTGGAAGCCTCTCGTCCGTAAGTCCACACCTCCTTTCGTCTAATCAACCCAACCTTGGCGTCGTTAGCGTTGCTTTAAGCACAAAGTGATTGTCTTGTTTTCAAGAAATATTATAATTAATTAGCAGCCTTTTGGGCCCGTTCTCTGTTGCTCAGAGCTTTGTTTTCTTATTCCCATTCATGCGTTTGTTATTCCGACTCGTTTGATCCCCCTCCTCCTCCCCCTCCTCCTCCTCCCGAGATCAAAGAACATTTTCATCTCGTCCTTGGCACAGATTCCCCGTCTCGGACACCAGCCCTGGTCGGCTCTGATGAATTTGACAAGTGTCTGAATAATGACAAGTTCTCCCACGAAGAATACAGCAACGGAGCCCTGTCCATCCTTCAGTATCCATACGGTGAGGCCCCGCCCCCGACCACTGGGGCCGTAACGCGTCACCGTCAGATCTTGCGTACAAATAAATGTGAACTGCAGGGTTCGCACTACGGTCGTGGAAAACCTGGAAAAGTAATGGAATTTTAAAATGGTCATTTCCAGGCCTGGAAAAGTCATGGAAAAAACTTAAATCATAAAAGTTTTGGAAAAGTCATGGAAATGTGTTATAATCACGTGTTCATTTACGCCGAGTTTGAAATAATGTATATGTTTTTTAAAGAAGGACGCTCAAAATATAAGCCGGCGTACGCTCTCGATACGCACAATTTTCGAAAATGTTCATGTTTATACCGAGATTTTCAGTTTGGTCATGGACATTTGGTGAAAAGTCATGGAAAAGTCATGGAAATCCATTAGTCAAAATGTGTAAGAACCCTGAAGGAAGACTAAAATTATAATCCGGCGTGCGCCAAGTCCAAACAGACGGATTTGCACTTAAAGGATAATAGTTTGTTTAAAAGAATAAACATTGATATAGGTGTTTCTAAGAATAAACATGTATAGTAACGTTTATTGTTTTAATCAAACTATTGTCTCTCATTCATTTGTTTCATTTAAGGTATATTGTATGCTTTATAATTCTCATTGTTTGAATACTACATTTTCAAAAGGTTTTCATGTACACACCGAGATTTCACCGAGATTTGGTTTAAAGTCCTGGAAAAGTCCTGGAATTCCAACGTGGTCAACATGCGTACGAACCCTGGAATTGCCCGAGACGGATGAAAACGGACCATAAACCCCGCGCTTGTTTTTCCTCTCCGCAGACAACGGCTACTTCTCCCCCTACAGCAAGCTTTACCGGGAGAAACGCAACAGTGCCATCAGCCTGATCAAGGGGAGCGGGGCGGGGGCCGAGAGTCGCAGGAGGAAGGACCCCGTGCTGCTGCTGCCCTGGTGGAAGGAGATCCTCGGCACCATCGTGTTCTGCATCGCCGCCACCACCTACATCGTCCGCAAGTTCTTCCACCCTCCCGCCCCGGTGGCCTACATCAGGGTGAGTCGGGAGACGACTGCTGGTCGGCTGTTCTTGTCAGACACTGGGTGCAGCTACTGAAACCAGTGCACCCACAGCCTAAAACCAGCTTCCAAAAGGGAATCATCTTCATGGTTCTGATCACGGTTCTGTACGGAGAAATGACTCCATTTGATTTTGTCTAAAGTTAAACATTTCCTCAAAGCGTCCCTGAAGAAAATGTCCAGGTTTTCATTTGGATGATAAAATTGGTTAAAAGGAATATTCACACTAATGTACGATGGCATATTGCATATACACACATATATATATATATATATATATATATATATATATATATATATATATATATATATATATTGAAAATTACCCCTCAGCGCCATAATACATATTACTCCATAATAAACTACACTATATATATTATATATATATATATATATATATATATATATATATAGTGTAGTTTATTATGGAGTAATATGTATTATATATATATATATAATATACATTGTAGGTTATTATGGAGTAATATGTATTATGGCGCTGAGGGGTAATTTTCAAAATTAAAGTAAAAAACAAATTGCATACTCATGAGATTAAAGTTGTGCATATGTGAGGAAGAAAAATGTTTTCCAATGAATCACATGGCAAGGTTGGCGCCACCATGTCACACAACAGCTGCCGCTGCTTTTGCATTATGTCTGCAGTGGATGACCTCATCAAATTCAGCAGTAAGGAAATTTGATTTAAGCTCAGAATCCCCAGATTGTCATTGGCATCTGAACTTTAAAAGAGACATCGTGGGAATTTGGCCAATTCAGAAGAAAGCAACTTAGTGAATTATAAGGGCGAGCCGCGCTCCGTACTGTTGCACCTCCTCACTGACCTCTGCATGTGCACCGGTGGCTTCTATGGAGCCATGGAGTTGATCCATACTTGCAAAAGTAAAGTGAAACAACAACACAACTAAATTGTTTCTTGTACATTTATGACTTCATTGTCTCAGAGAATGTCCAATAATCTAATCTTGGAAATTGTAATTTGCAAAAACTTAACATAAGTGCATCGCTATTCATTTATATGTCATAGAATAGAGCTTCTATTTTTCTATTGTTTATATGTCCCGCCCTGTGTGTCATATTTTTTTTTTTTACATTTATACGTCTTTGCGTTCCTCTTTCCGTCCCTCATAGCAAAGGAAAGAGTCGGAGACCCAGTGCCAGACAGACTGCAAGTTTGACCTTGAGGTTGTGGAATCCAAAGAGCCGGTTGCTATGGAGACCCGTTCCAGCGACTACGTGTCCAGGTACGTGATCGGGAACGCGCGGCGACGCTGAGGACGCTCGTAAATGCTTTTGTACATTTTTTTTTTTATCATGACTCAGGAGAGCTCGGCGAAACGCCGCTGCTCCGCTGGGAGCTGTCATCCTCGCGCTCGGGAAGTTGCAAACGCGAGTCTCACTCTTTTTTTAAGGTGTAGCTACAGATTTGGCACTGTTACCATGGTGACCACTGGTCTTCCAGCCTGCCTGGATAGGACAAGGCAGAGATGGGAGATGCACGTCGTAGTAGTGATTGGATAACTCAGCTGTTTTCCATCAAATGAACATGACCTTGTCCCCCCCCCACCCCCCACCCAGCCACCCCACCCAGCAGCATCTGCCACAGGGTCGCGGTGTCGCCTTACATCCCAGTCAGCACATTGTCAGAATTTTTTTTTTTTAATGTTATTTTGAACATCCCAAATATGATCGATGGAGTTTATACGTTTACATTCTTTAGCTGAATAACACGGCTTTTCTCCCCTTTAACGCAAGCGTGCATCTGATTAAGCCGTTGCTTTTCCTGCTGTCATCACTGGCACGTTCTCCTACTTTGAGCCGTCCTGAAATGACCCCCTCCCCCATTACTATTAAAACTGCTTCTGCCAACCATGCAAATTGCTTGCACCAAGAAGGAACTTCCCTAAATAAGCCTGATGGCTGCAGCAGCAGCTGTGGGGCGTGAGTCAGAGTCAGAGTCAGGGTCATGGGGAGGCAGACAGAGATCAGGAATCAAGGCCCGGAGCACCTGTGACCAAACGTTTCCTCAGAAGTGCCTGAGAGGAGATGCTTCAGCAAGGTGTGGACAGTGGTTTGACATGTAATGTGAAAACCAAGCCAAACAATCCCCAATATAAAATGAATTTATGTGCACAGATTCTTGCAAATATAAATAATTCACTTTTTTTTTTTAAAATGTATTTAAAAGTATTTGAGTATTTAACAATTATCCCTTCACTTAAACGGAAATCTATCTGAAATAAGCACAACTGTAAACAACAAATGACAAACGGTGTAATAGATCAATACATGTTGTTTTAGTTCTAAAAGGGCCAGTTTAATCTTGATATCATTTTGCCTTGGAATTTTATGGTTATACAAAAAGTAATTCAACTTTAACTCTTACAGTTGATACAAAAACGCTTTAATTTTCACTTTTTCAGCCGCTGTAGAGTTTGAGTAACAGCCGTAGGGTTAATCAGCCGACTTGGCCACTGTGCATTCACTTAACCTGGTCTTTGACATTAGTCAGAGAAGTAGGTGATCACACACACACACACACACACACACACACACACACACACACACACACACACACACACACACACTCTTTTCTACTGCCGAGCGTGATTCGCCTTTTGCAACAACAACAACAAATGACGAGCGGAGTGTCTTCTCCCCAGGTACCTGACGGACTTCGAGCCGGTGCAGTGCCTCGGCCGCGGGGGGTTCGGTGTCGTGTTTGAAGCCCGCAACAAAGTGGACGACTGCGACTACGCCATCAAACGGATCCGTCTGCCCAACAGGTACGCCGCTCGCCCGGCACACACGGACCTCCTCGCTCTCTCCTTTTTGTCTCGGGTTTTCTTCTTCGGGCCGGACTATGTAAACGGCAACCGACTCGTCTGAAACTGACAGTTTGAATGTAAACACGTGGCTATTACAGGGTTCATGTGGTCATGGAAAACCTGGAAAAGTCATGTAATTTTAAAATGGTCATTTCCAGGCCTGGAAAAGTCATGGAAAAAACTTCAATCATAAAAGTTTGGGAAAAGTCATGGAAATGTGTTATATTCACGTGTTCATTTACGCCGAGTTTGAAATAAATCATATGTTCTTTTTAAAGAAAAACGCTCAAAATATAAGCCGGCGGACGCTCTCAATACGCAACATTTTCTAAATTGTTCATGTTTACAACGAGATTTCAATTTGGTCATGGAAATTCGGTTTAAAGTCATGGAAAAGTCCTGGAAAAGTCATGGAAATCCATCGGTCAAAATGTATAAGAACCCTGCTATTATTTATACTATACTGTCGAGCATGGGAATTTAGTGTTCAGTCGACAGCAGCTCTACGTGTATTTATTCACATGTATTGTATTTATCACATCAAACTAAATTATTATATTTTTAGATTTTTATCGAGACTGTTCATATGAAGTTTAACATTTTTGGTTATAAGACTTTTTAAAAACAAAACAAGCATCAGAATTCAAAGGGTTTGTGTCTTGAGATGCTGAACGCGTGGTACCCGATGCGGTCGTCCCGAGTTACGCTCTGATGCTCATCTTCATGTCCCACAGGGAGCTGGCCCGTGAGAAGGTGTTGCGAGAGGTGAAGGCCCTGGCCAAGCTGGAGCACCCGGGGATCATCCGCTACTTCAACGCCTGGCAGGAGAGCCCCCCCGAGGGCTGGCAGGAGGAGATGGACCAGAGGTGGCTGAAAGACGGCAGGTAAGACAGGTGTCTTCTTTTCTTTTTTTTAAACCGGTCACCCTCCAGCTCAGCAGGTCAAACATGTCCAGGGACAACAATGCCATGAGGTCGGTTGTCCAGGGAATGCTCCCACACTGGCATCTCTTATTACCAGGGTTCGTACGCTCATGGAAAACCATGGAAAAGTCATGGAATTTTCTAAATGGTCATTTCCAGGCCTGGAAAAGTCGTGGAAAAATCTTAAATCATAAAAGTTTGGGAAAAGTCATGGAAATGTGTTATAATTCCGTGTTCTTACGCCGAGTTTGAAATAATTAATATGTTTTTTTTAAAGAAAGACGCTCAAAATATAAGCCGGCGTACGCTCTCAATAAACACAATTTTTAAAATTGTTCACGTTTATACCGAGATTTCATTTTGGTGATGGATATTTGGTTTAAAGTCATGGAAAAGTCCTGGAAAAGTCATGGAAATCCACTGGTCAACATGTGTAAGAACCCTGGTAACAGCAGTTCTCCTCTCTCTCCTCCAGCGCCACCGACTGGCCAATGAGCTTCCTCGACCACATGGAGGCGCTGTCGGTCAAAGTGCCCGTGTCCAGCTCTCTGTCTCCGGCCCGCGGGCCCGGAGGAGACGTCCTGGAGAACTCCGTGGACACGCGGGCGCTGCTCTCCGGCAGCGTGGGCGCGGGTTTCGGCGTCCGCGGCGGCGGCGGCGGCGGCGGCGGCGGCCTGTCCTTCCGCCCGCTGCCGTCGGGGCGCGACGCCTCGGACACGCCGTGCGACTCCTTTGAACTCTGCCCCCCGCGCGGCCCCAGCGACTGCACCTCCTCCTCCTTTGACATTGTGTTCGAGGACTCAGGCTGCGACCGGGACGCCGACGCCGACGCCGACACGCACACGCACACGCACTCGGACTCGGACTCGGACTCGGCCTCGGCCTCGGGCACGACGACGGATAGGAACAGCTCGTCTTCCTCGCGCACCCGACAGCAGGAATCCGTCCCGCCCTTCTCTTCCTCCCCCCCCCGGCCGACCTCTCTCACCCTGGCCATGCCGCCAACTCCTCAAACCCAGAGAGCGCTGCCTTCTCCCAAGGTCAGCCATCCCTCACTCGGCTGTGATGTCTCATACTTATTAAGAAGGGCTTATGACTTTTACTATTAAACCTTACTGATGAACCGACAGGTTCGTTACAGGTTTTCAAATTGTTGAATTATTGAGCTTAACCCTCCTGTTACCTTCACATTAACTAACATATTTTACCCTCGGGGGCCAATTTGACCCCAGCTATTAAAACCTCCAGAAATGTATTAGAATTAATATTTTTTTTAAAGTTTAATTGTCAGATACTTTGTTTGTTTGTTGACAACCTAAATAGCCCTTTAAATATATATAAAAAAATTGATATTTCTTATATATTTGACAGTGAAAAACAGCCTGAGGTCAAATTGACCCTAAAGGTCACAGGAGGGTTAAGAGAAGGATCTTTACAATGTTGATACCTGCTGGTATAAGAATATTCATTATTAAACCAAAGGTTCTGCATTGTATGTTTTCTTTTCTTCTTCTTGTTGGTGAAAAAAGTAATTCTTACAGCACTTCAATGACAAAAAAGAAAGCTGCAGATGTTAAACCTCAATGTCCCCCCCCCCCCCCCCCCCCGTCTGCAGGTGTACCTGTACATCCAGATGCAGCTCTGTCGGAAGGAGAACCTGAAGGACTGGATGGCTCAGCGCTGCCTCCCGGAGCAGAGGGAGCACAACCAGTGTCTCGATATCTTCCTCCAGATTGCAGAGGCCGTCGACTTCCTGCACAGCAAGGGGCTCATGCACAGGGACCTCAAGGTGAACACACACACACACACACACACACACACACTGTAGATAATGTGATTTACCGTCATCGTGTATATGAAGTGGCGTTTTAATAGCTAGCTGAGAAGTAACCGTCTCCGTCGGTCCTCCAGCCTTCCAACATCTTCTTCACTATGGACGACGTGGTGAAGGTGGGCGACTTCGGCCTGGTGACGGCCATGGAGCAGGAGGAGGACGACGACGAGCCGAGCGCCCTGACGCCCGCCCCGCTGCTGACCCGCCACACGGGCCAGGTGGGCACCAAGCTCTACATGAGCCCGGAGCAGGTGAGCACGCCTTTGACTCAACGTGCAGACAGTTTTATGACGATGAATACAAATGGAGGCTAAGAGGATCTGATCTCCTTCTAACGAATATTCCTGTGTCACTCTCAAACTCCATCTGTTCCTTTTCTTTTGTCCTGGCAGCTCTCTGGAAACTCGTACTCTCACAAAGTGGACATCTACTCTCTGGGTCTGATCCTGTTTGAGTTGCTGTATCCCTTCAGGACCCAGATGGAGAGAGTGAGGGTGAGTCCGCCAGGATACAGCGTCATCACGTTATTGTTGTCAATTTAGACTGTATTAGGCTTTTCCTACAATGTATGCATAATGCAGAGTTACAAATTAGTTTTTGAAGCAGAAGAGAGAAAGAGAAGAAGAAAAAAAATCTCCCTGTCTTTTATTGCAGTTGATTATTCAGTTTTGTTTGAAAACTCTGTGGGAAAACTGCAACACATAATTCAGATTATCATTTGAAGGGTTTTTTTCATGTCTGGTGTGTGTGTGTGTGTGTCTCTCTCTGTGTGTGTGTGTCTCTCTCTGTGTGTCTCTGTGTGTCTCTGTGTGTTCGTGTTTGTCTCTGTGTGTGTGTTTGTCTCTGTGTGTGTGTGTGTCTGTGTGTTTGTGTGTCTCTGTGTGTGTGTGTGTCTCTCTCTGTGTGTCTCTCTCTGTGTGTGTGTCTCTGTGTGTGTGTCTCTGTCTCTGTGTGTGTGTCTCTGTGTGTGTGTTTGTCTCTGTGTCTGTGTCTGTCTCTCTGTCTCTCTGTGTCTCTGTGTCTCTGTGTGTGTGTCTCTGTGTGTGTGTGTCTCTGTGTCTCTGTGTGTCTGTGTGTGTGTGTCTCTGTGTCTCTGTGTCTCTGTGTGTGTATGTGTGTCTGTGTCTCTGTGTCTCTGTCTCTCTGTGTGTCTGTGTGTCTGTGTCTGTGTCTCTGTGTGTCTCTCTGTGTCTCTGTCTGTGTGTCTGTGTGTCTGTGTGTGTCTGTGTGTCTCTGTGTCTCTGTGTCTCTGTGTGTGTGTCTCTCTGTGTCTCTGTGTCTCTCTGTGTCTCTGTGTCTCTGTGTGTGTCTCTCTGTGTCTCTGTGTCTCTGTGTGTCTCTGTGTCTCTGTCTGTGTCTCTGTCTGTGTGTCTGTGTGTGTCTGTGTGTCTGTGTCTCTGTGTCTCTGTGTGTGTCTCTCTGTGTCTCTGTGTCTCTGTCTGTGTGTGTCTGTGTCTGTGTGTGTCTGTGTCTCTGTGTCTCTGTGTGTGTCTGTGTCTCTGTGTCTCTGTGTCTCTGTGTCTGTCTGTGTCTGTCTGTGTCTCTGTGTCTCTGTGTCTCTGTGTGTGTCTGTGTCTGTGTCTCTCTGTGTCTCTGTGTGTGTCTGTGTCTCTCTGTGTCTCTGTGTGTCTCTGTGTCTCTGTGTGTCTCTGTCTCTGTGTCTCTGTGTCTCTGTGTGTGTCTCTCTGTGTCTCTGTCTGTGTCTGTGTGTCTGTGTCTCTGTGTCTCTGTGTGTGTCTGTGTGTCTGTGTCTCTGTGTGTGTCTCTCTGTGTCTCTCTGTCTCTGTGTGTCTCTCTGTGTCTCTCTGTCTCTGTGTCTCTGTCTGTGTCTCTGTGTGTGTCTCTCTGTGTCTCTGTCTGTGTGTCTGTGTGTGTCTCTCTGTGTCTCTGTGTCTCTGTGTCTCTGTCTCTGTGTCTCTGTGTCTCTGTCTGTGTCTCTGTGTGTCTGTGTGTGTCTCTCTGTGTCTCTGTGTCTCTGTGTCTCTGTCTGTGTGTCTGTGAGTCTGTGTCTGGGTAACAAAGGGCCTGATGAGTGAACCAGCACGCTCCGCTCACAGGTGTTTACTCTCTCTTCCAGACGCTGACTGAGGTGAGAGCTCTGCGCTTCCCGGAGCTGTTCTCCAAGAACAACGTCCAGGAGGTGAGCGGCCGGCTGCCTCCCCCTAGTGGCTGCGAGCGCACACTGCATGTGGCCCGAGGAAAAAATAAAAGCCGCTCTGTTTATTTACTTTGCCTGTTCTCGAGATAAATACATTGGGACTTGTCCAGATGTGGGAGGGTTCATCTCATGGTGCGTTGTCACAGATTTAATAATCCGTCCTCACCAACAATAACACCTCGTGAGTCAAATCTGATGAGATAATCCAATTAGGAGGTGTGGATTCATTATTTTTCCCTCAGAGCAACGGGATGTGTAAATTAAACACACTAGAATATAAACGGCAGTGTTTCTATCCGAGACCGTTGCGTCAACATTCGTCCGGTCATGGAAAACCTGGAAAAGTCATGGAATTTTAAAATGGTAATTTCCAGGCCTGGAAAAGTTATGGAAAAAAATTAAATCATAAAAGTTTGGGAAAAGTCATGGAAATTCGTTATAATCACATGTTCATTTACGCCGATTTTGAAATAATTTATATGTTTTTTTTTTATAGAAAAACACTCGAAATATAAGCCGGCGTACGCTCTCCATACGTAAAATGTTGTATATATTTCATGTTTTTACCGAGATTTCAATTTGGTCATGGAAATTTGGTTTAAAGTCATGGAAAAGTCATGGAAATCCACCGGTCCAAATGTGTAAGAACCCTGTAATATGGAAATATCATTTTCAATCTTCAATAATAAACTATTTAGAATCAAACCATCCGCCTATTTAAATCACTTAAAGATGCTCTTAACGACCACAATCAGGGGTTTGCTGTGAGGTTGTTCATTACCTTGTCTACCTGTTTACTTTGTAAAGAGATTAACATAATCCCAAAGCATAATCCGGGATTCTCCAGCACCTCGCCCTTTTATCCCAGCTTCCCTCTTTACTAGCCGTGCGCCGTTCTATTTTAAGATGTCCTGAGAATGTTATTCTGCATTATTTCCTTGCCTGTGTTAGCATCAGCATCGCCATTGTGTGACGCCATTGTTTCCCCTGTGCAGCTGAGCATGGTGCGCAGCATGCTGTCGTGGAGCCCCGCCGAGCGCCCCGAGGCGGCCGAGATCACCGGGACGCCCCTCTTCCAGGAGCTGGAGGTGCCTTGCCGACTGGCCATGAGGCAGCGCTCCCGCACATACAGCGCCTCGTCCATGGGCCGCCCCTCGCGCCAGACGTCGAGTAACTGAAAGTCCCAGTGATGCAATATGTAACGCCCCCCTTCCTCCTCCTCCTCCTCCTCCTCTTCTTCTGCAGCCCAAAAAGAAACACCTCAGCCCCCTGCGCCGTCACACACTGCCTCAGACTAAAAAAACAAAACAAGACAAACCGTGCAGGAATTTATCCGCGAGACAAAGTCCTGCACAGTTACTCTCCTCGGTGACACATTCGCACGCCATCATGCCCACGATCCCCAAATTTTAATCACACTTGCAAGCGAAATAATATTTTAAGCAGCTCTCGGCTCGGGCGGTGCAAGCAGACTCATCCTCGGTGGTTGTTTTTTTTTTTTTTTAAATGCCTCCGAGTCGTGATCATCCACAGGACGTTATAACTCACGGGCTCAGGCGATCCTTTGGTGCTCTCCAGGCGGGGTTCACTCACCCACGCCACACCTCAGGTATCGAAAACCAAGAGGATACTCCAAAGGGGCCTTTGATGCTTGATCATCCGACCAGTCCTTATCACTGGTGCGAGCACGATCCGGTGCTCTGCACCCAATATGACTGACTTTTTTTTTTTTTTTTAAATAAGAGAAGGCAATGTATTGAGGAGAGAAGAGTTTATGAATCCGGGTTTTTCCGATATGATTTGCCTTTAGAAAGCGGCCTCTGGATGAATGTTTTTTTTGCATGTACCTGAAGAGGGCGAGTGAGGGGGTGAGTGAGTATATCTTTAACGCCAATACTTGGACGCAGTTTGTAAATTAACACGATGACTCTTGAGGTGCTCAATCATTTGTTCCCCCCCCCCCCAACACCTCCTCTACGCTCTGTGAATATAAATGAAAGGGGAAACACATGTTTATATCTTTTTGTTTCTCTTTTGTTAATGAATCCAGACGATCCGTTCGATCAATCCTGTACATATTGTAAGGCTTTCTCCAGAAGGCAACTGTAAGATAGTGTGATATACTGTGGGGGGGGGACAAAGAGGGGACGATCTCTGCCGTTAACGGGTGGCTGAATGTTCCGGTGTGACGACGGCGGCCGCCTCTTCGTCTCAGTGTTCGTCTTCACACGTCGCCCTGCTTCGAGCCTGCAGGACCAGAGTGCCATTAGAAAGTCAGTAAAGTGTACTTTTCTAAAAAGAAAACAACTGAAAAACTCACCTCCCCGATCTTTCCGGGAACGGCGCGGCCGCCCTCCCACGACGAGGAGAAAAGACGTTCAGTCGAGAGACGATACCGTTGGATCCCCTCGGCGTCGTCTACTGGGGGGACCTGGACCTGATGTGGGTCATGTGATCCACAACAGCATTGTTTAATGTACATAAGAAGTGCTGGGGAGAGTCACATGACCCGCTTGTAACTTCACTCACACACTGCTAATTGTAATGTGCTTTCAACGATTGTACTTTTCTAATGATCTTCTTATCTTCTTCCTTTTTTTTATGAACAAGTCCATTTTTCTTTACTTTTTTATAATTATTCAGCAGTTCTTTTTCTTACCGACTCTACAGAGTCTCTTGACTGCATTCGATGCGAGAAGTCAACCTGATGTTTTTGTTCCCCTGTCCTCGTTCTTCTTCTTCTTCTTCTTCTTCTTCTTCTTCTTCTTCTTCTTCTTCTTCTGGGAATGTGAAAACGTGCCCTGCAAATTCAGACAGAGGTTTCTTTGTGGGTACTGTAACTTTAGTGCTGACACTGCACCACCTATTTGCTAAATTAATGTCTAATTCATCAAAGGAATTCGATATAATGGATCCGGGGTGAAGCCGTCTCAAGAGAATTGCGATCTGAAGATGTGTGAGTGGAGAATGCACAACTTAAATCCCCTACAGTCGTGAATAGCTCGTCAGCGCCTACCGTTAAAACTTAAAGCAGCATTATTGACGATAGTGTATTATATGAGGATCTAGAGATTTTCTTCTTTTCACTCGGAACCAAGAAAATGTGATTACACTGTTGTTTTTTCCTGCTTCCGTTGACTCGTGTTCATCCTCCTCACTCCGGCCGCCCAGGCGTCTTTTCCCGAGGTTGAACGGAGTAATCGGACTCGACCTTTGGAGGCGGAGTTGTCTGTTTTTGTGCACAAACCCAATTCTCTTTAACATGGTGAATTGTAAATATGTTTATTTGCTTTATTTATGTTCCGACGCCGTGATCAATCCTTTTGGGGTTGGTGTTATTATGAATGCGCTTCCTGCGATGGAGCGTGTTGGAATATGATGACTTCTTACAAGTCTAAATTTAATAAACCGTTCTATACCGTTTGTACAGTTGTGTGTCCTTGGTGTGCAGTCTGTGGGTCGATGCCGAGCAGAGCATTCAGACTTTATCATTAGTTTGACATTAGTTATGGCTTTCATAGAAAAAAATGGAAATATCAGTCCTGTGAATAATTTACACTGGTTTGGTGCGACATAAAACTGTTGCATGTTTAACATATTAGTCAAGTTGCGTTTGTACAGCACAGACACGTAGTTTAATACTTTAATAAACCTGCAAGAGATTAACTATTAGTATAAATACCATTTATAAAACAATAACACATATATATATATATATATATATGTGTGTGTGTATGTATGTATATATATATATATATGTATATATGTATATATATATATATATATGTATATATATATATATATATATATATATATATATATATATACATATATATATATATATATATCAAGGTCCACTTATTAGTTGTATATATATATATATAAAAAAACAACTAATAAGTGGACCTTGAGTTATTTAGTGAGACTATCAAATATAAAGTAGTGATAATGATTCAAACCCATGTGTGGTGTCAAAGCATGTAAATGCTAATGCAACACAAACCTTCAATACAACTTTTTATTTTCATATTTAAAAAATAAACTGTTTAATATAAAAAGGGCTTCAGATAGTTTCTAGTATATTAAGTTAGTATAAAATATTTATTACGAGACACAAAAATCCACGTTTCATGTTTGTTTTATTTCCAGAATAACCAATGAAAACGCCATTAATAAGAAAATATGATTGGAAAAAAAGCTAACGAGCTCGCATGTAAAGGGGCGTGGCCTCTGCTCTGTTTTCAAAATAAAAGTTTAAACCCCCTCTCGGCCCCGCCCCCCCCGGTTGCGCATTTCCGCCGCCATGACGTCACTTCTGGATGTCAATATGCGGCTCGGTGCGGCGCTGGGAAACGGAACCACTGGAAGGATGTAAACCGAGTACCCAGCGAAGACGAGCCTCCACGCAGACACACCGAACCGCAACGCGGGGCCAGAACCCGCACCGGGCGTCCGTTAAACCGCGAACCGCGCACCGCACCGGCAGCTCGGCGAGTCGCCGTCTCCCCCCGCGAAGCAGCGGCAGCGGCGGCGGAGCGCGTTTGCCTCGAAGCAGCCATCTTTTCGGTTGAGGAGAAATGTACGGGGCGCCGCGGCGGGCCTGCTCCGGCCCCGGCTCCGGCTCCGGCTCCGGCCCCGGCTCCGGCTCCGGCTCCGGCTCCCGCGTCCGGAGCCTCCTGATGCTGACCACCGCGCTCCTGCTCTCGGCCGCCGGGCTGCTCTCCGCGCTGCCCGGCGTCACCGAGGCGAAGGAGTGCGACAAGCCGTGCGTCAACGGGCAGTGCAACGCCGCCACCGGCAGCTGCGCGTGCCTCCCCGGCTGGGTCGGGAACCAATGCCAGCACTGCGGAGGGAGATTCAGGTACGGTGAGCCGAGCAGAGCCGCTTATGACGGGTCGCGTGGTGCTTGTCTTTGCTTTGTGGACGTTAGAGACGAGACACGGGGCAGTGCACACCTGAGGCACAGAAACACCCGGTACTAGTACTACTACTACTACTACTACTACTACTACCACCACAGGTGTCCTGGTTCAAACGCTAATTAGTACCTGTGTCATGTGCATGCTCCTCCTGAGGTATAAGTGGCTCTTCAGTGTCCTTTAACCCTCCTCTTACCTTTGGGGTCAATTTGACCTCATTCAATGATTAACGTCTCTAAAAAAAATTATAGACATTTTTTTTTACTTCATATTTCCTGACTTTTCCTAATTTATTCGGGAAAAGATTAATTTCACATGATGATATTTGTTCAAAGTCCTGAACACAACTTGTACCCATCGGTGTTCTTTGAGGGTCAATTTGGCCCCAGGCTGTTTTTCACTGTGTAAAATATAAAAGAAATATCTTTTTTATTTAAAGGGCTATTTAGGTAGTTAACAAACACACATAAAGTATCTGACACTTACACTTGGGAAACAATATTAATTCTAATAATTTTCTGGAGGTTTTAATTGCTGGAGTCAAAAAGGGTAAAAGATGTTATTACATCTGAAGGTAGCAGGAGGGTTAACCTGTGTGTCATCAAACCAGGTAACAACCTATGTTGTGTACTCATCACTTCCCTGGATGTAAAGGTGCTGATGTGGGCAGTTTTACTGATAAAACCAAGAAGCCAAGAAGATTTGTCATCTTGCTTGCTTGTTTTCTTTAAACCTAAAGGTGTTCATTTAATTTGTTTTGTAGAAAACCGAGAAAGTCCACATTTTCTTTTATAAAGCTGCAACCAGAGGACATGAGTCATTCAAGAAACAAACTAAACACAACATTTTTATTTTGTATCTATCAATTCATCCACTCAAATCCTTATTTTAATCCCATGCTTTCACGCAACCCAGCCAGGTGTTTATTCCCAGTTGGGAACACCTCTGTGTGCCTCTTCACCTGTGTATTTAGACTCGGGACACACCGCGCGCCTCTTCGTGCTCTTCGACGTCGTTGTGCGATATGAAAGATGTCGCAGACCCGATGGGAACGGTCGGACCGTCGGCGCTGCGCATCTCGTTCTCCCGTTAAAGTTCTGCTTCACGTCGCCGGAGGTCGTATTAGTTTAGACAAAAGTCAGGGATGCAGGGAAGACCTGGAAAAGCCATGGAATTTTTAAATGGTCATTTCCAGGCCTGGAAAAGTCATGGAAAAAACTTAATCATAGAAGTTTTGGAAAAGTCACGGAAATGTGTTCTTACGCCGATTTTGAAATAATTATTATGTTTTTTAAAGAAAGACGCTTAAAATATAAGCCGGTGTATGCTCTCGATACACATCATTTCCTAAAATCACATGTTCATTTACGCCGAGTTTGAAATAATGTATATGTTTTTTAAAGAAAGACGCTCGAAATATAAGCCGGCGTACGCTCTCAATACACAACATTTAAGAAAATGTTCATGTTTATACCGAGATTTCAGTTTGGTCATGGACATTTGGTTTAAAGTCCTGGAAATCCATCGGTCAACATGTGTAAGAACCCTGGGGATGTCTCTACGTCTTACTAAAAACACATCTTTTCCGACTATATTTGAATTAAAACACAGATTAGCACTTAAATGGCTCTTACTTATATTATTACTCATGTTATTACTTATGGTCCTTTTGTAGTTTGACTATCTTGTTGTTCTTAGTTTGTACTCTAGGTTGATGAACTTATTGTAAGTCTCTTTGGATAAAAGCGTCTGCTACATGACATGTAGTGTAATAGATGTGTCGTACCTCCGTTCTGACGCTCATCTATTGCTCTTCTATCCGTCCTCTGTTTCTCCTTACGGTTGCTTCTTTTTCTCCCCTTTTTAAGTTTTTTTGGGGGGATTGTGTGTCTGCTCTGATGCCAGGGTCCCGGGTCAGAGGAGGTCCTTTGTGTTCAGATTGTAACGCCTAAAGCAAAGTTGTCATTTGTGATTTTGGGCGATACAATATAAATTGAATTTATTGACTGTCGGTCAGTTTATACAGGAGTCTGCTCCCTACTAGATGACACAGGCACGCATTTAACAGGAAAAATATGTCTTTCTTCTTCCTGATTTCCTAATTTCTCGGTTGTCGAATTCAAGCTGAAATGGGGACGTCGTGCTTCTGTAAGCGAGCCGATCCAGGTCCAGCGTTGTGATGAGCCGGCATGTCTGTGCAGCTCAAATGTGTCCGTTAGGGCGTGCCGGATCGCCCGGCACGCCCTAACGGACACATTTGATCCGTCTTTCTTTCTTCTTCTTTTTTGAGATACCGTGATTGTTTTTTTTTTTGATATTCTCGGTCATGCCGTCTCAGCATATTGCCGGGCCGTAAAGCAGAGCAGTGAGGTCAGCAGGGTTATGCATCCTGTAAACGGTCAGGGTCAAAGAAAGGGAAGCCGGGACTAGCGGTGTTGAGCACCTTCTGGATTTGGATTGAATCTATTGTCGTTGCACAGACTACAGGTACCAGGGTTCGTACGCTCATGGAAAACCTGGAAAAGTCATGACATTTTAAAAAAAGGTCATTTCCAGTCCTGGAAAAGTCATGGAAAAATATTAAATCATAAAAGTTTGGGAAAAGTCATGGAAATGTGTTATTATCACGTGTTCTTTTACGCAGAGTTTGAAATAATTCATATGTTTTTTAAAGAAAGACGCTCAAAATATAAGCCGGCGTACGCTCTCGATACGCTACATTTTCTAAATTGTTCATGTTTATACCGAGATTTCAGTTTGGTCATGGACATTTGGTTTAACGTCCTGGAAAAATCATGGAAAAGTCATGGAAAAGTCATGGAAATCCATTGGTCAAAATGTGAAAGAACCTGTAGGTACACAGGCAGCCACATGTGTTGTCTGCATTTAACCCCTCCTTAGTCAGGAAGGAGCAGTGGGCTGCAGTGATGCGCCCAGGGAGCAACTGGGGGTTCAGTGCCTTGCTCAAGGACACTTTGACACTTTAATGTTTAACGTCTCAAAAAGAATGATCAACATTATTTGTTTTGCTTCCTATTTCACGACTCTTCCTAATTTATTGGGGACAACTGGGAAAACATCAAATTCACATGATGAGATGTTTTCAAAGTCCTGAACACGACTCAATTTGACCCCAGGCTGTTTTTTACTGTGTAAAACATATAAGGAATATCAACCTTTTTTTTATTTATTTATAGGTTTATTTAGGTAACAAACAACAAAAAAAGTACCTGACACTTAAACTTGGGAAACAATATAAATTATCTGGAGGTTTTAATTGCTGTGGTCAAAAAGGGTTAAAGATGTTATTAAATGTGAAGGTAACAGGAGGGTTAATGTCTAAGAAATACAGGATTTGTTAAAGACTAGTTACTGTATTTTAGAAATATAATTTTTTAAGTTAACAAAGCCGCAGAATTAATCAAAATATTGTCGCAATAAGGCCGCCTGCACATTTCAAATCCTATACATTTCATTTACTTCATCTTTTAGTGAATCCTTCTCTGGTTCCAGCGTCTCAAATGTGAGGATTTGTTTTTATTTTTCTCACTGTGAACTGAACTGTTTTCTATGGACGACTGTTCAGACGTGTTAAAAAAAGAAGCGATTAAGAATCTCTGTGGAGACTAGTCGTGTGAATTCGTCATTATTTTCTGACAACTTGTAAATGCAACAACAAACAAAAAGACCCCAATTAAGTGATAATAGAAACACTCCGTCTCTATCTGTGACACCCTTAAGGCTCCAGCTAGTGGAACGAGGATCAAAGTCTCCGGGGATTATTAAAGTTGAACTTTGGGTTCGTCTGGCCGGCTCAGTTCGCCTTCTCTTCCAGCCGCACGTCGTCGTCCGTTTCTATTCTCAAACTCTATCCGTGAGGTTTTTGCTGAGCCTGAACTTCCCTAATGACACAGCCGGCGTCCCAGGACGATGTTTAGAGGCTGGAGCGTCGGCCGTCCTGCGACGCGCCGAGCGGCGTTATCGGCCTCGCCCAGTCAGGCTAATTATCACCTTCATGGAATAAGTGAAGTTTCTTCTTTTTTCCGCCATGCCAGACCGGCCCGGAGTCACGGTTGCTCCCTCAAAGGGGCGATGTTGTTTTCCCGGGGAGCGCCGGTGTTTGTGAGGCCGCGTTTAGCATCCAGACAATGGCGCCACACAGGGCGGCTGGCTATAGCCGAGAGGGCCAACATCAACATGGAGAGGAGGAGGAGAGGGGGGGAGGACAACAACAACAACAACAACAACAACAAGACGTGTTTTGTTGTTTTTAGTGGCATAAACATCAGATTCTCCTTTTCATCTGAGGGGATTTTGAATTTATGGTTCAGTGTGTAATTCAGTGACTGGCATTAATACCACTATGTATTACAAATCTTGTCCTGATATATATATATATATATATATATATATATATATATATATATATATATATATGTATGTATGTATGTAGATATATATATATATATATGTATATATATATATATATGTATATGTAGATATATATACATATAATATATATCTGCATATATATATATATGTGTATGTGTGTATATATATATATATATATATATATATATATATATATATATATATATATATATATGTATGTATGTATGTAGATATATATATACATATAGATATATATATATGTGTGTATAAATATATATATACACACACATATATACATATATACACATATATGTACACACATATGTGTATCTGTGTGTGTGTGTGTGTGTGTGTGTGTATATATATATATATATATATATATATATATATATATATGTGTGTGACAGGATGGCAAATGAATGCTATGCGAACTAAAACGTTCCTCTTTGTTTAAGCTCTTTTGTTTGTCGTTTCTCTGGAAGAGTTCAGGAAGTTTCACATCCAGGATCTGGAGGATGGATTAGTTTAAAGTTTACACTGAGGTGGCTGAGAGTTTCTCCTGAAGCTCCGCGTACATCTTTAGGCATCGGAGAACTCTGCATGTCTGTGATGTGGAACATGAAGAGACGGATTTAATTTGTGCGGATGAGGTGAACCTGCAGGGTCTAAGTGGGGAGGGGATGATGAAAAGGATTAATTTCAGCGTGTTACAAACAAAATATTTAAAAAAAAAATTGCTCTCTTTTAAAGTGCAACTGTAACTCAAGCAAAAACAAGCACAGTCACTTTTGAAAATAGCCACTTGCCCATTATTTATTGAATATTTACTCGTCAATAAAAGTGACTTCCAGCAGCTGGAGCGTGTTTTGGGCGGCGGTAGTAGACGTCGTGTTCACGGCGCTCCTCGTCCGCGGCTACTGCCGAGTAACTTTAAATCTTCTCACGAGTCTCCTGAATGTTTTACATTAGCAGGCGGAGGACGGCGTATTTATTTGTAACGGCCTCTATGGAGCGCGTTCTCTTAAAAGCGTCCGTTGTCGACCACACTCGACTCCCGATGGGCCGTAAAAATGTGAAACGTAGAGCCGCTGTGGAGATAACGGGACGTATCGGATTACGTCTGGGATTAAACATTAGGGCAAAAGCATCGCGGCAGCTTTCCTACGTCTGCTCCCGCCGTCTGGAGGGAGACCCTCCTCAGGGTTCGTACGGTCATGGAAAACCTGGAAAAGTCATGGATAAAAACGTAAATCGGAACAGTTTTGGAAAAGTCATGGAAATGTCAAAGAAAAACGCTCAAAATAAAAGCCGGCGTACGCTCTCCATACGCTACATTTTCTAAATTGTTCATCTTTATACCGAGATTTCAGTTTGTTCATGGACATTTGTTTTAAAGTCCTGGAAAAGTCATGGAAAGGTCATGGAAATCCACTGATCAAAAGGTGTAAGAACCCTGCTCCTCTGACTTCTGAACTTTGGGTCTGCTCCTCTGGCTCTACATGTTCTTTCTTTTATAGAGCAAAACCCCTCCTTACGTCCCTCTCTTTCTCTCTAACTCGTCCCCACAGCCTTCACCCAAATGTGTATCATGTGATTTAATGTGATTTTGTACTCTGTAGTACCGGCAGAAGTTAGACACACATACAAGTTCAAAGTTTGGTACCCAACTCCACTTCTGATGCTTCATGTGTCACGGTGGGATTAACCCAAATGCACGACTCAGGAGACAATAATGCAAATAAAGGTCCTTTACTGAGAGCCTCGTCAGGAACAGAACAGACGGAACTAGAAGGGGCACTCAGTAGAGCGCATGCCTTCTCATATCACAAGATTGGGAATTGAATTATGAACATTTTGGCATTAGTTGCATGCAAATTGGATATAAATTGACAGTGCTATGATTAAAAAGAAGATTATGACCTTGACCTTTGACCCGATCGATCCCAAAATCTAATCAAATGGTTCCCGGATAATAACCAATCATCCCACCAAATTTCATGTGATTCGGTTTAATACTTTTTGACTTATGCGAGTAACACGCATACAAACACAAATAAATGAATGAATGAATGAATGAATAAATACACGGCGATCAAAACACTACCTTTTGCATTCTCAATGCGAAGGTAAAGATCAAATACACTATGGAACGCTGGAGGGCTCGGTCGGAAAACACAAGACGACCTGTCAGAGGACAAGTGAGGGAACCTGAGGAGACAGGGACTAACGAGGGGAGGGGCAACAGGTGAGACGGGCATGAGGACCAGGTGAAGGTAATGAGGGACTAACGAGGGGAGGGGCAACAGGTGAGACGGGCGTGAGGACCAGGTGAAGGTAATGAGGGACTAACGAGGGGACCAGAGGCAGCTGAAGGGAGCTGGACTGAGGAGATGGGAAGCAGGATCTGGAACGACGTGATAGTTAGAGAGACAGGATGAACTCCACTAATAAAGAAGGAAGGTGTGGAGATAAACTTTTACATCATGGTCATAAAACATGAAGTGGTAGTTGTTCTTTTACTACCCGATTGTAAATATCCATAACACCTGTGTGTCAGAGGCGACATGTCAACCGGTGCTTCTGCTTCTGCTTTCTCCAACCCTCTTTAGTGTTCTTCCTTCCTTGCTGTATTTCGATATATTTTATTATTCTTCAAGCTCTCTACTGATACACACACTACCGTTCAAAAGTTTGGGGTCACTTAGAAAAAAGAAAAGCAATTTTTTTTCCAATGAAAATTACATTAAATTAATCATAAATCCTCTCTCTACATAGTTAATGTGGTAAATGACTATTCTCTGTTGTTTAATGAAGTCTCTACAGAGGTGTGTAGAGGCCCATCTCCATGTTCTAGTGGTACATTGTGTTATTGCCTTAGAAGACGAGCAGAGGGGCAGAACCCCCTTGAAACCCTTTTTTTTTAAATAACTTTTTGTTAACATTTTCCACAAACGGATTATTCCTGACATTGAAACCTTTTTTATGCGAGCGCAGCTGAAAACAGTTATGCTGGTGAGAGAAGCTCTAAAACTGGCCTTCCTTTGAGCCACAAGTTTGAAAATAACATTAATATTTACAATGAAAGTCATTATTTATAACCTCGTCAATGTCTTGACTATATTTTGTATTAATCTTGTATTCATTTAATAAATAAAAGTGAGTTTTCATGGAAAACACAACCTTTTCTCGGGGACCCCACACTTTTGAACGGTAGTGTACATGAACTTTCGTTTCATACGTGACTATGTTTGGATTGGCTTCATGCCACAGAGGGATATTTGTCCTCCAGAAGTCGTAATGATCACACCTTGCTGCTCAGAAGCCCTAAACATAAAGCCGTTAGTCTTCAGGGGTTGAGAGCGGCGTTGCCTTTGACTCCGAGGACGCCGTTGGCCTGCGATCTGGGCCCCGCGGGGCGACTTGTATTCACAGCGGATGGCTAGCCCCCGAGACCCGCCCCGAGCCGGCGGTAACTGGAAAAGTCATGGAAAAAACTTAAATCATAAAAGTTTTGGACAAGTCATGGAAATGTTGTTATAATTACATGTTAATTTACACAGTTTGAAATAATTAATATGTTTTTTAAAGAAAAGCGCTCAAAATATAAGGCGGCGTACGCTCTCAATGCGCAACATGTTCTAAATTGTTCATGTTTATTCCGAGATTTCATGGACATTTGGTTAAAAGTCATGGAAAGCCATTGGTCAACATTACATGACATGACATGACATTTAGCAGACGCTTTTATCCAAAGCGACTTACAATAAGTTCATTTCAACCTAGAGTATAAACCAAGAACAACAAGAATACAGAAAGTAACATTTCCTCAACATAGTCAAACTACAAAAGTACCACAATAAGAGATATTTAAGAGCCACTGAAGTGCTAATCTGTGTTTTAATCCAGATGTAACGTGTAAGAACCCGTCTCTTGTGAGCCAGCCGTATTCAGCGAAGCAGAACGTTTTCTTTCTGTTTCGCTTCTTAAACTCTCATTTCGCTGACGACTTCAAGCCCATCGGAGAGATGAGGAGGAGCGTCGTTTGGGACGTGGAGTCACGCCCCCTGGCCCGTGAAGTCGTCTCGACTAAACGGCGCCCTCGGCCCTCGCCGCCCGCGGCGCCGCGGCCTCGGTTTCAGGCGAACGTTGTTCGACAACACGTTGCGACACACCTGTTGCCTGGATGCAAACAGACCAGATAAACACGCGTTACGCAACTCACTCCAGGGATGCAACCGCTCTGCGTCGCGTTCACGCCGGAGTTGTGAAGGAGTCGCACACACACACACACACACACACACACACACACACACTCGTTTGAATTCGTCCACGTTGAAAGCGGAGACAAAAAGACGTGTCTTGTTGAAGGCTTGAGATCTTTCCCCCACTCTGAGACTGTTTTTGAAACGTGTGTGAGACTGTAAATGTGTGTGTGTGTGTGTGAGACTGTAAATGTGTGTGTGTGTGTGTGTGTGTGTGAGACTGTAAATGTGTGTGTGTGTGTGTGAGACTGTAAATGTGTGTGTGTGTGAGACTGTAAATGTGTGTGTGTGTGTAGACTGTAAATGTGTGTGTGTGTGTGTGTGTGAGACTGGACTGTAAATGTGTGTGTGTGTGTGTGTGAGACTGGACTGTAAATGTGTGTGTGTGTGTGTGAGACTGTAAATGTGTGTGTGTGTGTGTGTGTGTGTGTGAGACTGTAAATGTGTGTGTGTGTGTGTGTAAGACTGTAAATGTGTGTGTGTGTGTGTGTGTAAGACTGTAAATGTGTGTGTGTGTGTGTGTGAGACTGTAAATGTGTGTGTGTGAGACTGTAAATGTGTGTGTGTGTGTGTGTGTGTGTGTGAGACTGTAAATGTGTGTGTGTGTGTGAGACTGGACTGTAAATGTGTGTGTGTGTGAGACTGGACTGTAAATGTGTGTGTGTGTGTGTGAGACTGTAAATGTGTGTGTGTGTGTGTGTGTGTAAGACTGTAAATGTGTGTGTGTGTGTGTGAGACTGTAAATGTGTGTGTGTGTGACTGTGTAAATGTGTGTGTGTGAGACTGTAAATGTGTGTGTGCGAGACTGTAAATGTGTGTGTGTGCGAGACTGTAAATGTGTGTGTGTGCGAGAGACTGTAAATGTGTGTGTGCGAGACTGTAAATGTGTGTGTGTGCGAGACTGTAAATGTGTGTGTGTGCGAGACTGTAAATGTGTGTGTATGTGTGCGATACTGTAAATGTGTGTGTATGTGTGCGAGACTGTAAATGTGTGTGTATGTGTGCGAGACTGTAAATGTGTGTGTGTGTGCGAGAGACTGTAAATGTGTGTGTATGTGTATGTGTGCGATACTGTAAATGTGTGTGTGTGTGCGAGACTGTAAATGTGTGTGTGCGAGACTGTAAATGTGTGTGTATGTGTGCGATACTGTAATTGTGTGTGTGTGAGACTGTAAATGTGTGTGTGCGAGACTGTAAATGTGTGTGTATGTGTGCGAGACTGTAAATGTGTGTGGGTGTGTGTATGTGTGCGATACTGTAAATGTGTGTGTGTGCGATACTGTAAATGTGTGTGTATGTGTGCGAGACTGTAAATGTGTGTGTGCGAGACTGTAAATGTGTGTGTGTGTGAGACTGTAAATTTTTGTGTGTGTGCGAGACTGTAAATGTGTGTGTGTGTGTGTGTGTGTGTGAGACTGTAAATGTGTGTGTATGTCTGCGAGACTGTAAATGTGTGTGTATGTGTGCGAGACTGTAAATGTGTGTGGGTGTGCGAGACTGTAAATGTGTGTGTATGTGTGCGATACTGTAATTGTGTGTGTGTGAGACTGTAAATGTGTGTGTGCGAGACTGTAAATGTGTGTGTATGTCTGCGAGACTGTAAATGTGTGTGTATGTGTGCGAGACTGTAAATGTGTGTGTGTGTGTGTGTGTATGTGTGCGATACTGTAAATGTGTGTGTGTGTGTGAGACTGTAAATGTGTGTGTGTGTGTGTGTGAGACTGTAAATGTGTGTGCGAGACTGTAAATGTGTGTGTATGTGTGCGATACTGTAATTGTGTGTGTGTGTGTGTGCGAGACTGTAAGTGTGTGTGTATGTGTGCGATACTGTAATTGTGTGTGTGAGACTGTAAATGTGTGTGTGCGAGACTGTAAATGTGTGTGTATGTGTGCGATACTGTAATTGTGTGTGTGTGTGTGTGTGTGTGTGTGTGTGTGTGTGTGTGTGTGTGTGTGTGTGTGTGTGTGTGTGTGTGTGTGTGTGTGTGTGTGTGTGTGTGTGTGTGTGTGTGTGTGTGTGTGTGTGTGAAGTCACTGCACCCTGAGACATCAGTAATGATACAATCTCTACCTTCAGAGTGTGTCATGTGTCTCCTCTCCGGCGCTGAGACTTCATCGGGCTAGGGCGCCGCTACTCGCCCCTCGCTCGCCCCTCGCTCGCCCCTCGCGGCGCTTTGCCTCTAGTAATAATTTGCCGGTTTAATGATTCTCTTCCTCGTAGCCGTCTTGTTTGCTGCTGCTGCTGCTTGCTCAGCCGCCAAATAATAAAGTGACACACACACGCACACACACGCACACACACGCACACACACACACACACACCTGGACAGGGTTTCGATGATCTCAGCTTTTTTTATTTGTGTCGTCTCTGGATAAAAGACATCTCTTTCCTTGTGATCTGAACTCTCTCTCTCTCTCTCTCTCTCTCTCTCTCTCTCTCTCTCTCTCCAGGTTGACGGGGCCCTCCGGTCAGCTGACCGACGGGCCGGGGAACTACAAGTACAAGACCAAGTGCACCTGGCTGATCGAGGGCCGGTGAGTAGAGGGAGGACGTCCTAGATGACTTCTGGAGACGTTGTTATGTGTCTCAGCGACATCTTCCCTTCATCCGCTAAGGAAACATAAACGGCTCAGATCAGTAATAATCATCATAATAATAATAATCATCATAATAATAATAATCATCATAATAATAATAATCATCATAATAATAATCATCATCATAATAATAATCATCATAATAATAATAATCATCATAATAATAATAATAATACATTTCTAAAGCGCGTTTCAAAATACTCAAAGACGAAATATCCTAAAAACTATGCAATAAAAGAACTAAAATTACAATAAAAACAAACGATAAGAGTGTAGAGAGAACACCATCACACTCTTCTTCTTCTTCTTCTTCTTCTTGTTCTTCTTGTTCTCTTGTTCTTTCTCCTTTTTCTTGTTCTTCTCCTCCTTGTCCTTCTTCTTCTTCTTCTTCTTCTTTCTCCTGCTTCTTTTTCTCTTTTCTCCACCCAACTTTCTTCTCCTTCTCTTTTTCCTTCTTTTTTCTCCCTCCTCTGCCTGCCCACCTTTCTTCTTCTCGTTCTTTTTCTCATACTTTTTCTTTTCTTTCTCCTTCCTCTGCCCACCTTCCTTCTTCTTCTTCCTTTTTTTTCTTGTTCTTTCTCCTTTTTCCTCCTTTTTCTTGTTCTCCTCCTACTACTTCTCCTTCATCTTGTTCTTTTTTTCCTCCTGGTCCTTCTTCTTCTCCTCCTCCTCGTTCCTCTTCTTCTCCTCCTCCTCCTTCTTCTTCTACTACTCCTGCCATCTTCCGGTTCCTACTACACTCTCTCCATCAGTCCTGTTGCTCACAGAAATTGCACAACCCCCCCTCTCCCCAGACCACTAGACCCCCGCTCCAGTACACCTCCTCGCTCTCTTCCCGTCATCCCTAGTCTCTCCATTTCTTCCAACATGTCCTTCCCTTCTGGCCTGTATTTAGTGCATGTGGTAACAACAAGGTTCTGGTGCCTGGATGATCTTCCTCTCCACGCCGTGAAGTCCCAAAGGGGGCGGGGATGACGAGGCTCTCAGGGACCTCCCATGTAATTAAGTTTTTTGGAATAGGAGTTTCTTAGTCGGCGTTTCCTCTTTACCCCGTCTGCAGATGGAGGAAGAGGAGCGTCGCTGGGAGCAAATTCAATTTTGAAGTGGAAAAATGTGACCATTCATATCACTTCCCGTACATCTCGCCCCCCCCACACACACACACACACACACACACACACACACACACACACTTACTTCCCGTCTTCGTGTTCCTTCCTCATCTCGTTTGAATGATTTAAAGAGCGGAGACGGCCTGAAGGTTAAAGGTCGTGTGTGCGAGAGACTGTAAATGTGTGTGTGTGCGAGACTGTAAATGTGTGTGTGTGTGTGTGCGAGACTGTAAATGTGTGTGTGTGAGACTGTACATTTTTGTGTGTGTGCGAGACTGTAAATGTGTGTGTGTGTGTGAGACTGTACATTTTTGTGTGTGTGCGAGACTGTAAATGTGTGTGTGTGTGAGACTGTACATTTTTGTGTGTGTGCGAGACTGTAAATGTGTGTGTGTGCGCGAGAGAGACTGTACGTGTGTGTGTGCGAGAGGAGAGAGAGACTGTAAATGTGTGTGTGCGAGACTGTAAATGTGTGTGTGTGTGTGTGAGACTGTACATTTTTGTGTGTGTGCGAGACTGTAAATGTGTGTGTGCGCGAGAGAGACTGTGTGTGTGTGTGTGTGTGTGTGTGCGAGAGGAGAGAGAGACTGTAAATGTGTGTGTGCGCGAGAGAGACTGTACGTGTGTGTGTGTGTGTGTGTGTGTGTGTGTGTGTGAGAGGAGAGAGAGACTGTAAATGTGTGTGAGCCGTCGTGAGCCGCTGGTTTGTTCGCGCTGCACAGGAACACCTGAGCTCCCTCCGACTGCAGCGGAGACGCGATGCGGCTCCGTTGTCACATTTGACCTCCTGTGACCTTTGGGGTCAATTTGACCTCATTCAATGTTTGACGTCTCTAAAAAAATGATTGACAACATTTTTTTGCTTCATATTTCACGACTTTTCCTAATTTATTGGGGACAACTGGGAAAACATAAAATTCACATGAGATGTTTTCAATGTCCTAAACACAACTTGACCCCAGGCTGTTTTTCACTGTGTAAAACATATAAGAAATATCAACTTTTTATTTATTTAAAGGGCTGTTTAGGTCATCAACAAACAAGCATGAAGTACCTGACATTTAAACTTGGGAAACAATATACATTTTAATCATTTTCTGGAGCCCAGCAATTAAAACATTGCTGGGGTCAAAAAGGGTAAAAGATGTTAGTAAATTTGAAGGTAACAGGAGGGTTAAGTACACAGAATAACTAAGGTGGACCTGGAACCAAAAATGGTTCTTCAGAGTGACGCCATAGAAGAACCATATCTGGTTCCACAAAGAACCAAAGAAATATCTACTTTTTTATTCATTTTATGGGCTATTTAGGTATCAACAAACTAACATAAAGTATCTCACACTTAAACTTGTGAAACAATATTCATTCTAATAATTTAGGTTTTAATAGCTGGGGTCAAATTGACCTCAAGGGTAAAAGATGTTATACATCTGAAGGTCACAGGAGGTTAAGCGTTGAGAGTTTCTCGGCCCGACAGCTGTTACATCTGTCCACAAAACAGAAGAAAAATAAAACCATATCTATTTTCTTTCCTTCCCCCTCTAGATTTATTCTACGACGAAAGCGCCAACAGACAAATGTGCGACGGTTTAGTTTCCTCGGCCGTTAATGAGCCACCTCTTAAAGTCCCACGTCTCCTCCTCACGTCGTAAACGGGGCGTTTCATTCTTCAGCCGTGAAACGTGAACTAAATATCTTAACAAGCCGTCTTCAGGTTGCTGAGATGTTAATAAGTAATCACACGGTTAGAAATGTGTTTCATGTGATTTTTTTTCTTCAACACGACGGAGCAGGAGTTCTATTCTAATCTCTGGTGGTCGACGCCGTCAAGGCAACTGAAGCATCTGTTTACTCATCGAGGAGAAATAAAGTATCTCTCTCTGCTGGGAGGATTTCAGCCACTATATCTACTTTATCTACTTTATCTACTTTATCTACTTTATCTACTATATCTACTATATCTACTATATCTACTATATCTACTATATCTACTTTATCTACTTTATCTACTTTATCTACTTCATCTACTTTATCTATCTACTATATCTACTTTATCTACTTTATCTACTATATACTTTATCTACTATATCTACTATATTTATTATATCTACTATATCTACTTTATTTACTATATCTACTTTATCTACTATATCTACTTTATCTATCTACTATATCTACTTTATCTACTATATCTACTTTATCTACTATATCTACTATCTACTATATATACTTTATCTACTTTATCTACTATCTACCATATCTACTATATCTACTTTATCTACTATATCTACTTTATCTACTATATCTACTATCTACTATATATACTTTATCTACTATACCTACTTTATCTACTATCTACCATATCTACTTTATCTACTTTATCTACTTTATCTACTATATCTACTTTATCTATCTACTATATCTACTTTATCTACTATATCTACTTTATCTACTATATCTACTTTATCTACTTTATCTACTTTATCTACTATATCTACTATATCTACTATATCTACTATATCTACTATATCTACTTTATCTACTTTATCTACTTTATCTACTTACTTTATCTACTATATCTACTATATCTACTTTATCTACTTTATCTACTTTATCTACTCTACTACTATATCTACTATATCTACTATATCTACTATATCTACTTTATCTACTATATCTACTATATCTACTATATCTACTATATCTACTATATCTACTATATCTACTATATCTACTTTATCTACTTTATCTACTATATCTACTATATCTACTATATCTACTTTATCTACTATATCTACTATATCTACTTTATCTACTATATCTACTATATCTACTTTATCTACTATATCTACTTCATCCACTATATCTACTTTATCTACTATATCTACTATATCTACTATATCTACTATATCTACTATATCTACTATATCTACTTTATCTACTTTATCTACTTTATCTACTTTATCTATCTACTATATCTACTTTATCTACTTTATCTACTATATACTTTATCTACTATATCTACTATATTTATTATATCTACTATATCTACTTTATTTACTATATCTACTTTATCTACTATATCTACTTTATCTATCTACTATATCTACTTTATCTACTATATCTACTTTATCTACTATATCTACTATCTACTATATATACTTTATCTACTTTATCTACTATCTACCATATCTACTATATCTACTTTATCTACTATATCTACTTTATCTACTATATCTACTATCTACTATATATACTTTATCTACTATACCTACTTTATCTACTATCTACCATATCTACTTTATCTACTTTATCTACTTTATCTCGTCTAGCATCGTTGAGATGTAATGTTGTGATGTTGTTACTTTTGAGGGGAGGATTACATCAGTGCGACTGTTTTATGGTCAGTCAATGTCTGTTAATTGACAAATATAAGAAATAAAAAAATCAATCAATGCATCTTTGAACAAAAAAAGATGAATTTATTGCCAGATATATGAATGAATCCAGTGGAATCAGATAGTGTGTGTGTGTGTGTGTGTGTGTGTGTGTGTGTGTTGCCCATGTGCTTAATGTGTGTGTGTGTGTGTGTGTGTGTGTGTGTGTGTGTGTGTGTGTTTCCAGGCCCAACACAATCCTCCGCCTGCAGTTCAACCACTTTGCCACCGAGTGCAGCTGGGACCACCTGTACGTGTACGACGGAGACTCCATCTACGCCCCGCTGCTCGCCGCCTTCAGGTGCGTCAACTACTGATCCGTTACATGCTCACACACACACACACACACACACACACACACACTGCATACAGACGGTCTAGGAGTCAAATATCTAACTGATAATTAAAATGTGTTAAATTCCACCTTTCTAATCCCAGCGGTCTGATCGTTCCCGAGCGCTACGGCAACGAGACGGTCCCCGAGGTGGTGTCCCAGTCCGGCTTCGCCCTGCTGCACTTCTTCAGCGACGCCGCCTACAACCTGACCGGCTTCAACATCTCCTACAGGTGAGGGCGACGCCTCCTCTCCTCTAACAACACAGGACCGAGGACCTGTGATCGGTTTCAAATCTGTCAGTCGCTGGATAAAAGTCCCATTTGAACTGTAAATAACCCCTTAAAAGGTTTATTGTTTTGTGTTTATTGCCTTATGTTGTATCCGCTCTATTGATTTTGATATATGCCTTTTTATATTGTATTACTTTAATGATTTTGTATGTTTTTAATCTACTTCCGCTTTAAACTAGATTTGACTTTTATTTTGAAATGTTAAAAGGAAGCGCACCTTTTATTTTGTTAATTTAAAAACTTGACAGTACGGCTAAGTGACGGATGCGCATTGGATTTAACAGGGTTCGTACGGTCATGCAAAACCTGGAAAAGTCATGGAATTTTAACATGGTCATTTCCAGGTCTGGAAAAGTCATGGAAAAAACATAAATCTTAAAAGTTTTGGAAAAGTCCTGGAAATGTGTTATAATCACATGTTCATTTACGCCGAGTTTAAAATAATTGATATGTTTTTTAAAGAAAGACGCTTAAAATATAAGCCGGCGTTCGCTCTCCATACACAAAATGTTCTAAATTGTTCATGTTTATACCGAGATTTCAGTTTGGTCATGGAAATTTGGTTTAAAGTCATGGAAAAGTCCTGGAAAAGCATTGGTCAACATGTGTAAGAACCCTGATTTAAAGTTTTAGTTGCTTTAATGGTCCCGTATGAGGCTAACGCTCTGACGGTGGTGACAATAGAATAGAATTATACTTTATTAATCCCCAAGGGGAAATTTGCGGACAAAGTACAAGGTGGTTTTAGTTCAAGAGTTTTAGTTCATGTTCGTACTACGAAGACAAGGAAATAAAAAGTTCACCAGCAGTAAGTCTCACGCCAAATGAAATACGGGGATCCGTTACAGAACGACTCCCATACAAGCCCAGGGGTCCCCAAACGCCACATCACTTTCCCTTCTGATGGGGGTCAGTCTGTAACAGACGATCGCAGGGCGCCCTAATGTAAACATGTATTGTTTTCCAGAAAGCCACATGACCAAATATAAAAAACAAAACTTTCAGGGATCTTCACAGAAAAATAAGTCAAGAAAAAAATAACACTATTTATGACATAAATAATAACCAAATACCCCTCTCTGTTCTCTGGGTTCCTCACAGAAAAGAGTCTAGGATTGGCTTGGTCAGACTGAAAAAATAAATGAGAGATCAAAGGTCACGACCCCCGGGTCAAAACCGGTCATGTCGCTAAACAAGTATTTTCACAATAAAAGTCCCGTCTGTTATCGTCCTCATTAAAGTCACTTCACGGCTTCAACCGGCTTCAACAATCTGAAATATTAACTAACATTCACTCTCATGAACATACATTAAGTCTGGCTATTTACATTAATCATATACACAGAGTAAACAGTCCCTCTATGCTTCATAACACATTAATAACAATCATTATAGGAAGGACGACTAACACGTCTTTTATGCAGCTTCATACAGTATTATTGAGGGGAAGTTAAATTTCTTCCTTTTAGTTTCTTCTTCTTTTAAAGTTTTACCACCTACCAATAAAACGCTCCAAATGTCTCACTTCACTTCACGTGACGTCTCAAAGTCACTCGTGGTTTTCTGGTTCAGGAGAGGAGGGAAACGATCTTATTCACGGTCAGGTTGGCGCTGACGGTTTATTTATACGTAGAATAAAGAGATTTGGATGAAACCGAAATGTTGGAACCGTGTGATGTGTTCAAGGACAGTCGGGGGAAGTGAAGATCTGATAAGTTCTGTTTTTACAGCTTCTGTTGATGATTAATTATTTAATCTTGGGGATGAAAAAAAAAAAAAAAAAGGAGAAGTGAATGCATATTTCAAAGCCGCCGGTGAGTCCTTGACTTTGTGAAGCGTCTGCCGGAATGTTTTATCCTACAAATACATACAAACGTTTTCACGTCTAACGTCTACCGATGCAAAAAAATGACGCAAACAATTCGGTTAAAGCGACACTCTGTAACAATTGTACCTTTTTAAAATGACAGCTTTAAATAAATGTTGCCGCTACAAAGACTTTTAATATGTAGATGTCTCCTCCTCCTCCATCGGGGTCTGTGGGGAGAAAACTCCACTCTGTCACATGTTGTAGCGCCCGGTCCTTGGACCTGCTTTCTGTCATGATGACCAGCGTCACATAGTCCAGTCCACCTCACAGGGGACTTTTTATTGTCTCCGCTACGCGACGTAGAGACAGAGAGACATGCTGCTGTGGAGACCACCAATAACAGACCTTTAGTTTAATAAGAAGAACAAAGACGTCTTTAAGAAAGGACCTGACATTACTGCTGCTGTCATCTGGAGGAGAGAGAAAGTTACAGGGGGCGGAGGAGATTATTATTTAACTCAAACTCAAAAGAGCCATATGCGTCACCAGAAGAGCCACATATGGCTCAGAGCCAGAGGTCACCACACCTGATCTATCGTAACTGGGTATTTACCACACTGAAGTACACGTTAAATACCTGAAGGGGGCGCTACGAGGGAAACACTACACAGTGGGGCTTTAAAGTACTGTAAATAAAATAAAGTGAAACCTGTCTGCTCCAAACATGTGCAGAGGACCCTCTGGGCCCCGTGCCCTCTGACCCCACCTGGCTTCGGTCGTCGGTAGCGTCGCCATGGCGATGGGATTGAAGTTCGCCAGAGAAACGCCGAGTCGGATGAAAGCAAAGCCCCCTCCCCCCCCCCCCCCTCGGGGGTCTTTGGTGTCTCGGGGAGGCCGAGGAGCCGAAACATCAAACCGCGAAGCCGGCGAAGAAACATGAAAGCGTGACGAGGGCCTTTGTGTCCGCGGCGCCCCGACGCCGCACCGCAGTCGCTTCTGCTTTCATGTTTTATTTTTATTTTTCACAGTAAAACTTTGTGCATCGACTTGTTTAAATGTATTCATCAAGGACACTATGTCCAGTTTAAAGGGACGGTCTGCCACAACAAAGAGGTCAAAGGTCAAATTGATTGTGAGATGAACATATACGATCACCGGAAAGAGCATGTTGCTCCGATTCCCACTTTATGTAGTATTCCTGTTTTTATGAAGGCACACGATGTGCCCGCCATCAGTGCCGTCTCCATGGTGACGGGGTGAGTTCACTCTGCGGGGCTCTGACGTCTGCCGGCCTCCAGCTCGCCGCTGAGTCTTTTTTCCGACTATATCTGGATTAAAACACAGATTATCACTTCAGTGGCTCTTAAATATCTCTTATTATGGTACTTTTGTAGTCTGACTATGTTGAGGAAATGTTACTTTCTGTATTCTTGTTGTTCTTAGTTTGTACTCTTGGTTGATGAACTTATTGCGAGTCGCTTTGGGTAAAAGCGTCTGCTACATGACATGTAATGTGATTACACATTTTTAATTGAAAGGGGACACGCGGTGCTAACTTCCAGGGATGTTTAAATGTATAAAGAAAGAAAAACACTCTTACATCCCGTCTGAATTGATCTGTATTCGTCCTCGGTCTGAAACGCTCCCATTTAGCGCCTGTCTCTTTAAGAAGGAGTCCAGTCTGCAACCCACAATAAGTGTTCTGCTCTTGCTTATTTAAGGTAGCTTAGCAGATAGCTAACAGTAGATCCATAAAAGGAAGACTCGGGAATCCGGAGTTGAAATGACGGGCTTTTGTATAAATCTTTGAAATTGTAAAACTGTGGAGACGTAACATGACATAACTTCACAAACTGTCAACACACATATACATAAACAACACTATGATTAACACAAAGCCATCATGCCAGACATTACCCCTATCCATCAACACAAACCTCCTGACTACTTAAGAGTCCAAGCTAATCCCAATATGACACATGCTAATCGCGATTAGCTAGATGCTAATCGTGATTAGCGTTAGCATCTAGCTAAGAGTCTTTATTTGATCTACTGTTCGCTATCGGCTAAGCTACCTTAAATAAGCAAGAGCAGAATAGTAAAAAGACTTAGAACTTCAGAGGCTATCAAGCAGTAAAAGTGAAACAGGAACTAACTACGGTAAGAGAGTAGGGATACATCTAAGAACAAGAAAGGCAATTGCCTTCTACAAAAAAAGCATTTTTCATGTCTGGAGTGTTTTTTTTGCACAAAAGCAGATGTTTAGTTTATTTCGGTAATATACAAAAAACTAAATTTTTACAACAAAAGAGAAATAAAAATAATAGCTTACCGAAAGGGTCGAGGCTGAAGCTAACAAGCTTATAAGTGCCCTAACCTATGATTTCACGAGGAAACAAAATTCAGAGAATCATATACTGTACATATACCCATATAAATATACACACAAACATATATATATATATATATATATATATATATATATATATATATATATATATATATATATATATACACATACATATTTACATAAAACAATAAACAAAATATCAAAAAGCAGATGTGACTCAGTTGTTGAAACAAGCCCCTGATGTTGTACTCCTCCTCCCCTTCCTCTCTCCTCCTCTTCCTCCTCCCAGGGTGAACACGTGTCCCAACAACTGCTCGGGCCACGGCGAGTGCCGCGCGATCAACGCCACCGGCTCGGTGTTCTGCGAGTGCGAGAGCAACTGGAAGGGCGGAGCCTGCGACGTCCCGTACTGCGCGGCCGACTGCGGCTACCCCGACCGCGGCCGCTGCCGGGACAAGAACTGCGTCTGCGAGGCCGGGTGGCAAGGTGGGCGCCGCGCGACCTCGCCGCTCGCCGGTTTCTAACACTGTATTGTTAACACCGAGCTGAACGAAGTACGGTTATCGGGCCACTATTAGAGGAACTGAAACCGGGCCCTTGGCGGGTGATGGACCTCAGGCTCCGGATGGCGTGAATTAAGTTTAACGATATTTAATGGCAAGAAGTTTAACAGACATTCGAGGCTCAGGATCGTGGTTGCCGTGGTGATCCGGGCTCAACAGCAACCAGCCTGAAGGAGCCGGGTCAAGAGGAAAGAGAACCATGTTCCCCAGTCCAGAGTCTTAGTCCCACAATCAGCCAATCAGCTCCTCTCAAAGGTCGTTCAGCCTCTAACACCTTCCTGATGGATCAAAGTCCCGCTATCAGAACGGAGAGATCAAAGGTCACGACCCCTGTGTCAAAACGTCACTTGCGGTCAAGTCGCTAAACAAGTATTTTCACAATAAAAGTCCCGTCTGTTATCGTCTGAAAGTCACTTCACGGCTTCAACCGGCTTCAACAATCTGAAATACTATAACATTAACTCTCATGGACATACATGAAGTCTTGCCATTTTCATAAAGTAAATAGTCCCCCTATGCTTCATAACACATTAACAACAATATCAATATTCTCCTTAATATTTCCCATTATAATATCTTTCTATATATATTAATTTAAAGAATAAGACTTCCTCTGCACACGTGCATAATCAAAATAAACTATTACAACCTAATAATATATAAGATTAGAGTCATGCTTCAATAGTAGGTAGACGAAAAATGGCGGGCCCGCCCCCCTGTTATAATGGTAGGAAAAACACTGCATTATAATATCTTCCTATATGTATTAATTTAAAGCTGAAGACGACAGAATCTAAATAAACTATTACAGCCTAACACAGGAGTGATGTAATCTGCCGCCCACGTAGACTGGCTGCTCATATAATTAGGTAAGGAATATATAATTGAGAGATTTTAATAAGGGAGCGTGGCCGCTGCTGCTGACTCGACTCGAGGGCGTTTAGGCTGATCCCCGCGTAAAATAACTTATTTCTAAGTTTACAGGCTCCTCATTTCAGGGTAACGTCCATCTGCTGCAGCTTGAGGCGCCTCAGATGGACTTTTTGCAGGATCAGCTTCCCGATCCTTTTTAGTCGAGTCTCCTCTTTTTCTTTTATGGGGCGATGACCAGACGCCACTGCATCCCTTTTTTAAATTGCACCGTATGTGCTTTCCAGCGGCTCTATTAGTCCTTAAACGGCTCCGCCGAGCCGCTCGGCTTCATTTACCTGCAGTCGTATCAGCAGCTCGCCGTGTTTCACGATCTAATTACCGGCGCCGAGGGAGCCGGGAGGCGGACCGGTGTTTCCCCGAGCCTTTATCGCCCCGTCACGCCGCGTTAGCCGGGGAGCGGCGCACTTAGAGTCCTCCGCCGCGCCGCCGCCTCCCAAATGAACCCGTTTTCTGCGGCGAGCAGACGGAGGCCGGCCCGGTGGAGGCGTCCGTGCATTTAATCTCCGCTTCGCAGACGCGGCGCGTCTTTAAGGGAAGCAGCAGCGGCGGCGTTTGTTTTATTTATGGGGAAACGCCGCCGAGCTGCAACCGTAGTTTTGTTGTTGTTGCATCGAGGGAGGGGAGGAATATTAACCACGAGGGAAAAGGGGAGGGGACAGGGGATCGGCTCCCTGCTTTTACTTCTTCTTTTGGATTAACATCAACGAGGGAGTTGGAGCTATTTCATTTGACATTTGTATTTAGGTTTTTATTGTAAAGCAATATTGATTATTTATTGCTTCTTCGCATTGAAAATGCAGAAGTTAATGTTTTGATCGCCGTGTATTTATTTATTTATTTGTATGGGTGTTGAACGCGTAAGTATTAAACCGAATCTCATAAAATGTGGTAGGATGATTGGTTATTATCAGGGAACCATTTGATTAGATTTTAGGATTGATCGGGCCAAAGGTCATGAAAAGGTCAACATCTTCTTTTTACCATAGCGCATAGCATCTATCTAATTGAGATAGATATATAGATACTTTATTAATCATCAAAGGGAAATTTTTCGTCACAGTAGCAGCACCAATAAACTAAAACCACGAGAATAAAATATAAAATATAAAAAACATTGATGAAAGATGTAGATTTATACAAGTAAAAGTTGCGGGAAAAAAAGTAGTTGCTGTCCATTGTCCGACCGTAACTTAGACCAGTGGTTCTCAAATGGGGGTCCTCGTACCCCTGGGGGTACGTGAAGGCACTCCAGGGGGTACGTGATATTTAAAAAAAAATCTATTTAAAATTAGTATCCATTAAAAAATCCTTTTAAAAATAGTTATTTAATAAATATTCAATAAAACACAAGTGTAAGTTCATAAACTGAATTTCAACAACGCTCGCCGGCACTAATCGCGCTGGTTAGGGGGTACTTGGCTAAAAAAATATTTCACGGGGGTTACATCACTGAAAAAAGGTTGAGAACCACTGATTTAGAAAAGAAAAAAAAGAAAAAGTGGAAAAAAAAGACAATCAAATAAAAAAACGTGGGAAGCTGCTGCGACAGGCAGCCGTCGACACGGCGCATGAAACTAATGCCAAAATGTTCATAACTCAATGCCCAATCTTGTGATATGTGAAGGTATGCGCTCTACTGAGTGCCTGTTCTAGTTTAGGTTATATTTTGATATGTGAGTTGTTTCTTATGATAGTTGTAGTTTAGTTTAATACATTTAGTTGTAGGTTCACTGATTGGGTAACATGGGCACCTGTGGTTACATGTAGAGGTGGTTAGCCACAGGACCAGCATGCACCTGGTTGGCGGATGTTTTTTTACCACAGCGAAGAGTGTCAGCGTTTTTGTTTGTTTGTAAAATAAGTTATCAGAATCAACATCAAGGAATGGACGTTACTTTTCTTTTGCCTGCGTCAAAATTTGATTTATAGATTTTCCTCCTCCGGGGAGAAGGTTTTCCGGTCCTCGCTGCCGCCATTGTCCTCGTCCTGAAACGGGGGAAGGCGGCTCTGCCGGGCCGATCCGTCTTTAAGAGAGTAACTGTGGATTGCCTCGATAGGTTGTTGTTTGTAAGTAAGGTCCAAACGGTCCTTCACGCCGTTGTTTTACACATTGGTGAATCTGGCATAAAAAAAACTCTCTGATGATGAATTACGCCACGCCTGCATAATCCGTCTCCGTTATCTAGAGAGTTCAACGTTCTTCCTGACGCTCCCTGTCCGTTCCTTTCACTCCTCGCTTCCCATAATTCAAGAGAAATCAATAGTTAATTGTGTCGTCGTCATCGTCTTTTAATTTTTTTCCTTTTGATATATGGAAAACGGATATCCCAGATTTTTTGAAACCCTTCTTTCTGGCTGCAGGACGTTAAAGTGAACGGATTTGATTCCTTATGAGATTCTTTTTTAAAGCGGATTTTTAGAAATGTTTGCGCTTAATCTCTTTGAAGACCGTCTGTTTATACGTTTCCTTAGAAAGCCGAGGATTTTATTGTGTGTGCAGCAAAAAATTGCGTGTGCAAAAAATAAAAATAATTGCATGTGCAAAAAATGAAATGACCCTATAAATTAACGTCGTAACCTCCTTTAATTCCCCTGGAGCGCTGACTCTGAGCTTCCCCTCCCTCCTGCAGGTCCAGACTGCCTCGTCTCGGTGCCGGCCAACTCGTCCTTCTGGGGCCGGGAGGAGTACGCCGAGGCCGGGCTGGCGAGGGTCTCCCACAAGGCCGTGGTGGAGCAGGGCGTCATGTGGGTCATCGGAGGCTACGTCTTCAACGCCTCCGACTACCACATGGTCAAAGCGTGAGTGCTCTCTCGCCCCGCGGCATCCACACACATTATTTCTTTTGTGTATGTATAACATCTTTTACCCTTTTTGACCCCAGCAGTTAAAACCTCCAGAAAATTATTAGGATTAATATTGTTTCTCAAGTTTAAGTGTCAGGTACTATATGTTTGTTTGACTACCTAAATAGCCCTTTAAATAAGTAAAAAAGTTGATATTTACCTTCGCATTGAAAATGCAGAAGGTAATGTTTTGGCCGGCGTGTATTTATTTGTTTATTTATTTATTTATTTATTTGTGAATATGTCCGTCCGTTTGTCCGTTATTCGTCTAAATCAGACAAAACTGAGCCGATTCTTATGAAACTTGGTGGGATGATTGTTCATGACCCAAGGAACAATCGATAGGTTTTGGGAGTGATTGGGTCAAAGGTCAAGGTCACGAAAAGGTGAAAAACGGAAATTTGCGATATCTCGGTTAATTGGCATCCGATTTGCGTGAAACTAGTGCCAAATTGTTCATAATTCAATCTTGTGATATGCGAAGGTATGTGCTATATCGATTGCCCATTCTAGTTCTTATGTTTTACACAGTGAAAAACAGCCCGGGGTCATTTGACCCCGAAGAACACCGATGGGTACAAGTTGTGTTCAAGACATTGAAAACATATCATCATGTGACTTTGATGTTTTCCAAGTTGTTCCGAAAAATTAGGAAGAGTCATGAAATATGAAGCAAAAAAGATGATGTCAATAGTTTTTTTTAGAGACGTCAAATGTTGAATTAGGTCAAATTGACCCCAAAGGTCGTAGGAGGCGATTTTAGTTGTTCCTCCTCCGGTGTGGGCGGGGCTTAATTGCGCTCCGGGTGCTGAAGTAACGCTCGTCCGCCAAGAAGAAGAACAGCGACGGCTCCGTGTCTCTGTGGAAGTCCATAAATTATGTTATTCGATGCCAGGATGCCGGGATGGGCCGGTGCTCCTCGCCCTGGACTCTCACCCCTTCGGCCCGGGCTCGTGTTTTTTATGGGTTGCAGATGAGCCAAGTCCCTTTTTTACTCCTACTCAGGTTCTGTTGTCGGAGATTATAAAGGAGCGTTCTGCCAACTCGGCACAACTTGCGGCGTTTGTCGCCACAGTTCGATTAGGCAACAGCGTAGTTGAAATTCATTTTATTTTCCTTTCCTGGAAAGCAATTACATTTCATGTACACACACACACATGCACACACATGCATTTTTCTTTATTTCTTTATTCTTTCTTTTATTTTTTTCTTGCTTTCTTCCTTTTTTATAATACTCTGACTTTATGATGTCGCCCGCACTGTTTCTTCGTCCTCTAGGTGTTATGTCTATGTAGTGTATGTAAAATAAAATAATAATAATAATAAATATTAAAAGGTTATAGGAGGTTATAAGAACGTTGTGCTATATATATATATATATATATATATATATATATATATATATATATATATATAATTTTATTTATTTATCTCTTTCATCCCCGTTTTTATTTTTATTTAATATTTTATTCTTGTGTGTTTAGTTTATTTATTTATTGCTACTACTGTGATGACAAATTTCCCTTCGGGGATTAATAAAGTATATATCTATCTCCCTCTTCTCTTCCTGTAGGTATAACCTCAGCAGCAGGAGCTGGCTGACCCTTGACCCCTCCGTCCACACCGTCACGCCCAGATACGGACACTCGCTGGCGCTCCACGAGGTACGTGGAGCGAGGGAGGAAGACCATCGGGACTGAAATGTGCCTCTCAGGGAGTCCGTCGACGAGGAGCACGTTGCATGAGGAGGACGAGCGAGTCCTGGAAATCCATCTGGGCTCGAAACGCACATCTGGAATCAAATCAGAGCTTTTACATCACATCTCATGTCATGTAGCAGACGCTTTTATCCAAAGAGACTTACAATAAGTTCATCAACCAGGAGACAAAATAAGAACAACAAGAATACAGAAAGTAACATTTCTTCAAGATAGTCGAACTACAAAAGAACCATAAGTAATAACATGAGTAGTACCATGAGTAATAACATGTAACATGAGTAATAACATCAGTATGTCATATTTAATCTTTTGGGAACTGTTTAACTCAAAAATAAGTGCATTTGACATTTTTTTTGTATTATTAGATAATGGAAAACCACATATCGGTGATATATCAAAAGCTAAAATATTAATTGTGCATCACTATCCAACTCGGCACACTGTTTCTTTTATAGTCTCGTATAAAACTACTTAATTAAAGTGTAATTTGTTTGAATTAAAAACAGATTTACACTTTAAAATTGACTACCGGGAACAAAAAAATCCCCAAATCTCATATGGTTGACTTAACCACACAAAAAGGATTTCCTTATATTATAACTGAACTACGACCTCTAGGAGGCGCACTCGAGGGGTTTCTCCCTTCAACTCGCTGTGAAATAGTATTAATGTATTCTACCCAAATCCAGGATGTCAGGAGGCTCTCGGTACCAAGAGGCCTCCTTCTGTCTGACCTCCAGACTCTGATTCTTCAGGTCTGTCACCGGGGAAAACTGTTCTGCAGGTAGCGAGGTCCAGGGGATTATAATTACCCGCTGTTTTTATTCAGAACTCAAGGACATCCAGAAGGTTGTTGGTGCTCTGGTTATTCCCTCGAGTAGATTTCATTAGCTTCATGATACCGTGAGGGGAAGTGTGCCAGGCTTTTGTTCAATTAATGAGGCACAAGGCTTGTCCCGGCTCTGGACTGACCTTCCACGGACCGCCATGTGGACGAGTTTCAGAACATCTAAAAGTGATCTAATCCTCGGTTTCTCTCCGTCTTTCTCTGTTCCAGGGTAAAATCTACATGTACGGAGGAAAGATCGACTCCACGGGCAACGTGTCCAGCCAGCTGTGGGTCTTCCACATCCAGAACCAGACCTGGGTCCTGCTGAGCCCCCGGGTCAAGGACCAGTACGCCGTGGTGGGGCACTCGGCCCACATCGTGACCCCCCTGCAGGACGCGGAGGGGGACGGCCCCGTCATGCTGGTGATGTTCGGCCACTGCCCCCTGTACGGCTACATCAGCCAGGTGCAGGAGTACAACATCGGTGGGTCGGAGCTAAAACTAGAACGGGCCCTCGGTAGAGCGCATACCTTCGCATATCACAAGATTGGGCATTGAATTATGAACATTTTGGCATTAGTTGCAGCCAATTGGATAGAAATTGACCGTGCTATGGTAAAAAAGAAGATTTTGACCACCTTTTCATGACCTTGACCTTTGACCCGATCGATCCCAAAATCTAACCAAATGGTCCCCGGATAATAACCAATCATCCCACCAAATTTGATGCAATTCGGTGTAATACTTTTTGACTTATGCGAGTAACACGCATACAAATAAATAAATAAATACA
>CM070093.1:2667500-2720000 GCA_036178185.1 Liparis tanakae
ATGGGATTTTTGAAGAACTATTCAAGGAAATTGTTCTTTAAAGAACCCAGGATTGAACGGTTCTTTGTGTAAACCAGATATGGTTCTTCTATGGCGTCACTCTGAAGAACCATTTTTGGTTCCAGGTGCACCTTAATTCTTCTTCTAACATCTTTTACCCTTTTTGACCCCAGCAATTAAAACCTCCAGAAAATGATTAGAATTAATATTGTTTCCCAAGTTTAAATGTCGGGTACTTTATGTTTGTTTGATACCTAAATAGCCGTTTAAATAAATAAAAAAGTTGATATATGTTTTACACAGTGAAAAACAGCCTGGGGTCAAATTGACCCTAAAGAACACCGACGTGTACAAGTTGTGTTCAGGACAGTGAAAACATATCATCATGTGAATGTTATGTTTTCCCAGTTGTCCCCAATAAATTAGGAGAAGTCATGAAATATGAAGTAAAAGAAATGATGTTAATAATTTTTTTAGAGACATCAAACATTGAATGAGGTCAAATTGACCCCAAAGGTCACAGGAGGGTTAAATACGACCGTCACAAGTTGATTGCCGTCGTTTGTCGAGTTATTTTCTATTATATATATTATATATTATCCGTCCTCATAGATGGTTAGCGGGGCTTTGTCAGACGCCACGTCGACAGCCTCATTCTGTTCGCCGCCTGCCATTTAATTGTCGTAGGTTCGGCCCCGGGCCCCTCGTTAATGACGAGCTTCGGTCCGTCCCCGCGGGCTGCGAAATGTCCCGAGGACGTTCTGCTATGTGTCATTAAGACGATGGTGATTGACAGCCAGCACAATTACAATCTTAGCCCTCCCTCTCCTCTCCCCCTTCCTGTTTAACCGGAAATTGCGTATCGGGTCCAAAACATCCCAACAAACGTCCGTCTTTCGTCTTTTTTTCTCGTAGTCGGCGAAGAGGCTGCTGCAGCACATTCATTTCATTCTTAGCATACCCCCCCCCCCCCCCCCCCCCCCTTCTTCTACATCCACCACATGTCTTCACTTGATTGGCAAAATGAGACTAACTCATCTCACGCCCGTCGCCGCGGGAAACAAATTGCTTTTTTTGGAGATTTCCCCCGAGAGTTCACATCTGAACTTTGGAAAGTACAAACTTCTGAGTGTCGTCGTTGTTGTTGTTTTTTTCCTCCCCCCTCCCTCGGCTCGCCCCTCCTTTCCGTCTCTGTCCTCCCTGCTCCTCCTCTGTAGGCTGCTGTAATTGGACAAAAGAGACGAGTAGACGGTTCCCCTCACCTCGGTGTTGGCGGCAGTGGGGCTGTAATTAGCTGGTAATTACAGAGGAGATGGGCTGCACGCCGAGGACTAATCACCCCCCCTAAACAAGCCAAACTCAATTAGAGCGCAGAATTTAAGGGCCGTCCGCTGTCCTGACATTGGTGCATGGTGTCATAATAAATCCCCCCTCTGAAGGGGGCACTGCGCCACGGCTGTAGTACCGACGTGCGCCACCAGAGGGCAGTGTCTACCCTTGTGTGAACGTGGCGCGCAAAAGTCCCTCTCTTCCTCCTAGGATGACTTGCACGCCATCGCTCTGAAGTGAAGGGGATGCACTGCTCTCGCTTTGACTTTCCCCCTCCGTTGTTGTTGTTGTTGTTGTTGTTGTTGTTGTTTGTGCTTCCTGGGTAAATAACGTGAGCTGTGGCGGCATCCGATGAGACTTGGTGGTTTGGAGGTCAATCCATCCCAAGGTTTTGGTCAAATCTGGCAGAAACTTATCGTTATTTTCTTGTTTTTTTTCTTTCGTATCTCTAATTATAAGGAATAAGTTGTGTTGCGTTTTATATCGACAGAGAAAGACAGACCAAACCCGGCTCGACAAAGGGACGCTTGTGTTGTAGTAGTTCTCCTAAGCGCTCGGCACACGGGAACACGTTGTTGGTTAACTTCGAATCTGCGATGTCGACAATGTACGACATGTACGTTATTTTTGAAAACGAATGGGCAGAAATATTCGTTTCTGTATCGCCTCGCGCAAGGAGAAGTTACATCGCTCTTCTCCTCTTTTTGGAGTTTGTTTGGTTCATCTTGTAGTTATTTTTTGTGGTTGTTTTGTCCCGTTTTGTGTCTCTTTGTAGTCTCTTTGTGCGTCTTGTAGTCTTTGAGTGTTGCCCTGCTTCATAGGAGAAGAGTCCCTTTGTTCCTCTTGTAGTTCTGTTCTCTTGTAGTCCTGCTGCGTCTCTTTGTAGTTTTAAGTTGTGGTCAATTTGAGTCTTTGTGGTTGTTTTATGTCTCTTTTATTGCCTCTTCTTCTTTATTCTTACCAAAGCGCAGCGTACAAATGTAATATATTGTACTTGATGCACCTGAAGTGTCTTTTTCTCGTTAAATTGACGTCAGCCGGTTGAGCTTCTCTGGTTATGTGACGATAGTCATGAAAAGTTCTGTTCTCAGTTTGTTCCCAGTCAGCTGGACGGTGATCCGGCCCGTTGCCTCGTATCAATATTGGAAGAATCAATATTTAAAGCTTAGGGACTTATTCACTCTGCATTAGGACCTGCAGTATTTAGAGGGAGTCGCTCCAGATAAATAAGATTAAGCCCCTCCCCCTGCTGCTTCATCTCATTTCCAGCTGGTAGCTACAGGTTGTGAACATCGATTAGCTGCCGTTACATCCGTCGTGTTTCTCTCCTCTCGGCCAATAAAAACAGATCGAAATCCTCGTCACTTGGAACTTCCCTGTGAACATCAAAGGCGAGCGTGATTCGATTGGATGAAGGGATTAGAAGGAAGACAGATCCCATAAACAGGGTTTTCTACGGGATTCAGATTTGATCAAATATTATTGAATGTTTTGGCTTGTGAACTTTTTTTCTAAGCTCATTTGTTGTCTCGGGTTGTATTTAAAGGGATCCAATGTTTCACATGAACGATGGAGGACAAACAAATCTGTTTTACTCACTGATGCCTCTCATCATCTTGAGAGAATTCATGTTGATATAATATATAAATATACTTTATTAATCCCCAAGGGGAAATTTGGCGACACAGTAGCACCAATAAACTAAACGCACGAGAATAAAATATAAATATAAGAAAGAAAGAAACAGTGACTGTGCATATATATATATATATATATATATATATATATATATATATATATATATTCTTCTCATCTCCTCAGTCCAGCTCCCTTCAGCTGCCTCTGGTCCCCTCGTTAGTCCCTCATTACCTTCACCTGGTCCTCATGCCCGTCTCACCTGTTGCCCCTCCCCTCGTTAGTCCCTCATTACCTTCACCTGGTCCTCATGCCCGTCTCACCTGGTGCCCCTCCCTCGTTAGTCCCTCATTACCTTCACCTGGTCCTCATGCCCGTCTCACCTGTTGCCCCTCCCCTCGTTAGTCCCTCATTACCTTCACCTGGTCCTCATGCCCGTCTCACCTGTTGCCCCTCCCCTCGTTAGTCCCTCATTACCTTCACCTGGTCCTCATGCCCGTCTCACCTGTTGCCCATCCCCTCGTTAGTCCCTCATTACCTTCACCTGGTCCTCATGCCCGTCTCACCTGTTGCCCATCCCCTCGTTAGTCCCTGTCTACTGCGTTTTCCCATCGTGTAAACGGGGTCTAAGTCAACGCCCGTCTCCTGTGGGTATTTCGCCTTCACACGATGGACATACAGGTGTGTGTTCTTTCTCTCCTCCCGGCGCCTTGCTCAAGGGCGCCTTGCCACCGACCCACTGGCCGGTTAGCGAGCAGCCGAGCTGTGAAAGGTCGCGCTGCGATGATGAGGACACGTATGACACAGCTTGACCTCTCTCTCTCTCTCTCTCTCTTCGTCTTTTCATTCCAGCGTGTGACGAGTGGACGACACTGCCTCGACCCGACCTCTTCCACGACGTCAACCGCTTCGGCCACTCGGCGGTCTTCAGCGACAGGTAAACGAGAGAACACGAAGATGAGGAAGTCGAGAATTTGGACATGAGCTCAAACATTTGTTTGTTTTGTTTGTTTGTGTATTTTTATTCAGTCAATCAAATGAAATCAAATCCAATATTATTCTATATAATATAGAAAAAAAGAGACTGAAAAGGTATAGGTAGAAGCAAAAAATGCTTATAAATTAAATCCTAAATGAAAATCGTATAAATCTGAAAATTAATATAAAATAAAGAAGAACAAATTGAAAAGAAAAAGAAAAAAATTAATAAAAAAATGTCTCATTTGAGGGATATTTTATTCCCCCCACAGACTTGTAAAGCAGCAGTTGTGTGTGTGTGTGTGTGTGTGTGTGTGTGTGTGTGTGTGTGTGTGTGTGTGTGTGTGTGTGTGTGTGTGTGTGTGTGTGTGTGTGTGTGTGTGTGTGTGTGTGTGTGTGTGTGTGTGTGTGTGTGTGTGTGTGTGTGTGTGTGTGTGTGTGTGTGTGTGTGTGAGAGAGAGATCTGCAAGACATCTACATATCTCCTCAGATGTTCAGTCTTAACCGGATTTTCAGTAACACTCGTCTTCAATGAATAGAAGCCCTCAACATGTCTGAATATAATAGAATATAAATATACTTTATTAATCCCCAAGGGGAAATTAGTTGACAACAGAAGCAGCACCGATAAAACTAAACACAATAAAATATAGCGTGGATCTGTAGGTTATGTAAGAACGAGCTGCAGGTTTTCTTTTTTTTCGACGATCGATTGCCTTAAGTTGTGCTTTCCAGTTTCTTCTCTGCTCACACACACCGCTCACACACACCGCTCACACACCGCTCACACACCGCTCACACACACCGCTCACACACAGAGGCTGATGTTATATAATGGGACCCTCAGACGAGGCTCGTTGTCTGAGTTGAGAGCTGAATTCTGTTTTTACAAACACCCTGTCGGTGTTTCATTTCCCGTCAAAGTTTTTCGTTCTTCTTTCTTTTATCTCTCCAATAATCACTTCAATGACTTTACGCCGGCAACACAAATGTTTGTTTGCGACGCAACCGGAGGGGAATGTTGTGATTTTGCGTATTAGTTTTCATACTAAACAAACGTACTTCACACCCCTCATTATTTTCTGTTATTTCTATTATTATATTTTGTTTTTGTTTCCACCTTTTTAGATGAAACATTTCAAACTTCTAATTAATTTTTCAATTCAGTTTATTTTGTACAGCCCAACATCACAAATTAAAAATACCAGGACCAGCTTCACACCCAGCCGGGAAGTCACATGACTGGGGGGGGGGGGGGAGGGAGGAGGAGGGGGAGGAGGAGGAGGGAGGAGATGGGAGAGAGAGGAGAGATAGGAGAGAGAGAAAGATGGAGAGGAGAGGGGGGGTGAGAGAGGAGGGAGAGAAGAGAGAGAGGGAGAGTAGAGAGAGAGATGATTTTTTTTTTTTTATATATATACAACTTTTCAATTCTCTTATTTACAATCTATGTATTACTTCACGCACAAAAGAAATGTATGGCCGACAGTTGCATGTTGCTCGGCCCCAAGACTTTCATAGTTCAGAATTTTTTTGAAATCCATACGCTCGGCTGACAAAAGAAAAGGTGTGGCGTCAGCCGGCTGCGTGGCGGCGCCGGAGGAGAGCAGGCGAACGCTTACGGCCGAGCGACACAGTCGGGGTAATTGGAAAAGGAAAAGGGGGAAAACATTACCTCGGAAAATAATCCTGTGTGTGTTCATACATGACGTCTCATTATTAGTCCGCGATGCGAAGGGATCGTCACGGGAGACGGAGCCGCGGCGAGGAGCGATGAGTCATCGGTAAGCGCCGCGTGCGCCACCAGCGATGTTTTTTTTTTTATGGTTCCTTGGGGTCTTAATGAAATGTTCGTATCATATTTTGGTCAAAATACCACAAGAATCATTTCAAACAGCCTTTGTACCTGTCAGAAACACCTCCCCACAGACTGACCTGTTTTGCGTGCCTGTCCCTTTAAATGCTAATGAGCCAGCTCCCCCCTCCAAGGCCATGTGGCCACGCCCCCTGCATGGGCGTGCTTCAACATCTACGTAGACGTTGGTGCTGATCCCATTGGACGACCTCCAGCAGATCGTTTCTGACGTAGAGGAACCACAACAAGCCGCCTGAGTTGTTTTTTTCCAGTGTTTTTGTGTTGGAGACATGCCAGATAAACACATTAACTATAGAAGCACCAAAAAAGTGGAATTTTCATAATATGCCCCCTTTAAATGTTTTTTTGGTTTTGCTTTTGGGAAGAAAAAAGGTCTCGGAGCGCTTCACAGTCTGAAAAACAAAAGTCCTCTTAACCCTCTTGTTACCTTCAAATGTACTCAATTTGACCCCAGCAATTAAAAGCTCTAGAAAATGATTAGAATTAATATTGTTTCCCAAGTTTAAGTGTGAGGTACTTCATGTTTATTTGTTCCCTCCCTAAATAACCTTTTAAATAAAAAAAAAAGTTGATATTTCTTATATGTTTTACACAGTGAAAAACAGCCTGGGGGCAAATTGTGTTCAGGACAGTGAAAACATATCATCATGTACATTTTATGTTTTCCCAGTTAAGAAAAGTCATGAAATATGAAGCAAAAAAACAAAACAATAATTTCTTTAGAGATGTTAAATATTGAATGGGGTCAAATTGATCCCAAAGGTCACAGGAAGAAGTTAAGAAGAAGTTCTAAAGACAAAGGAACGTGTTGGCTTTGGGGATTCTGTGGTTCTGTTGCTCCGACTCTCGTTTTTCGCCTCTTCGCAGCGGCCTCCGATCAATGTTGGAATACATTTTGAGGTTTTCGCTCCTCGTTTATAAAACAGTCCACGCTCTGGCTCCGACCCTCGGTCTAGACGGGGGGATTGTGGAGTTTTGTGCAGGATCTGAGAACTAAAGGAAAGAGGAATGCGTTTAAGATTCTGTGACTTCTCTTCGATCTCAACTCAAATCTCTGTCTTTACCAACCTGCATTCCGCCACTTTTCAAACTCCTGGGACGTCCACAAAAGCTCCTATAGTGTCGTCTTTTGTTTCAGGGCAACTTTTTAAATGAGAAATGAAGGAGGCGGCTCATTCATGTGGTCCCCCTGGCAAAAAAACTAAAAAACAACCTCCCTCTTTTAAAAAAAAAAACAACCTCCCTGTGTTCCCTCCTCCTCTGACTGAGCGCTCAGCAGGACGTCCAGAGTTGAAGCGTTTTGCAACCGGTGCAAATCACCCATCGGCCCTGCCCAGCCGCTTTCACCAGTGCACGCACACACACACACACACACACACACACACACACACACACACACACACACACACACACACACACACAGTCACACTAATCCGTGCAGCTGAACAGAAGCCAGTGGACAGGGATGCTCAGAAATGTCCTGTACCTGGCAGACAGACAGACACACACACTCACACACACACACACACACACTCACACACACACACACACACACACACACACACACACACACACACAAATACTCACTCGCATCCCCCCCACACCCTCACACACACACACTCACACCACACACACACACACACTCACTTACTCAAACACACACTCACACACACTCGCACATACACACACACACACACTCACTTACTCAAACACACACACTCACACACACACACACACTCACACACACTCACTCATACACACACACTCTCTCACAGACACACACACACACTCACACACTCACATCCCCCCCCACACACACACTCACACACTCTCACACTCACACTCACACGCATACACAAACACTCACACCCACACACACGCACACACACACACTCACTTACTCAAACACACACACTCACACTCACACACACTCACTCATACACACACACACACACACACACTCACAACACTCGCATCCCCCCCACACACACATTCTCACACACACACACACACACACACACACACACACTCTCTCACTGACACACACACACACACACACACACACACACACACACATACTCACACACTCTCACACTCACACAAACACTCACACCCACACGCACACACACATACACACACTCACTTACTCAAACACACACACACACACACACAGCGGGGGGGGGGCTGTCAGGTCGGTCCCCACATGGAGTCGGTGCTTGTTGGGGCTTTATCAGCCTTGTGAGGCGGGGTGAGGCTCAGAGAAGAAGGGGAGATTGCGGGCCTCACCTCCTGAATCCTCCCCCCCCCCCCCCTCTAACGCCCCTCCCCCTCTCGTCTCCCCCCCCGCAGCTCCATGTACGCGTTCGGCGGCTTCAACAGCCTGCTGCTCAGCGACGTCCTGGTCTACACGTCGCCCAGCTGCGCCGCCTTCTCCGGCCCGGAGGCCTGCAGCCGGGCCTGGCCGGGCATCCACTGCGTCTGGAACGCCACCCGAGGGTCCTGCCTGCCCTGGGAGGGCGACGGCGCCGCCGGGGGGGGCGGCGAGCAGCAGCTACCGGCCTCCTGCAACAGCCGATCATGTAGGTGACGCTCAGAGAGCGAAAGTGGCAAAAGAGGGAGTCACCGGGGTGTTTTGATTTTATTATGTTGCGTGCGTCAGACGCCTTCACGCGTCTGTAGAAGCAGTCCTGCGGTCTCTGGGAATGATGTCATCTCTGTGTGAGGTTACGAGTCCGGTTCAACATCGCCGGGGGCTCTTTAATTGGCCTTTACTGGATTTTAAAGTATTCATGTTTTGGCCGGCGTGTATTTATTTATTTATTTATTTATTTATTTGTGAATATGTCCGTCCGTTTGTCCGTCCGTTATTCGTCTAAATCAGACAAAACTGAGCCGATTCTTATGAAACTTGGTGGGATGATTGGTCATGACCCAAGGAACGATCGATTACTTTTTGGGAGTGATTGGGTCAAAGGTCAAGGTCAAGGTCACGAAAAGGTGAAAAACTTGTTATTAGTCTAAATCAGACAAAACTGAGCCGATTCTTATGAAACTTTGTGGGATGATTTGTCATGACCCAAGGAACAATCGATTACTTTTTGGGAGTGATTGGGTCAAAGGTCAAGGTCAAGGTCACGATAAGGTGAAAAACGTAAATTTGCGATATCTCGGTTAATTGGCATCCGATTTGCTCATAATTCAATCTTGTGATATGCGAAGGTATGCGCTCTACCGAGTGCCCGTTCTAGTTTTACACATGTATTAATTCTGGGGAAATACCTGTGCTGATGTTACATTTCATTACATTACATCACAGGTCATTTAGCTGACGCTTTTATCCAAAGCGACTTAAAATCCTGCTACATTCGTACGCCGTAGACGCAGCTACAGGGAGACATTCAGGGTTAAGTGTCTTGCTCAAGGACACACCGACTAGGGTGGGGATTGAACCTCCAACCCCCCGATTGAAAGACGGACCTGCTACCCTCTGACCCACAGTCGCCCTACCATGGGTACTATGTGATGTTCACACACATTTGTACGAATGTGTCATTTTTACATCACCTTTTACAGATCCATCAACTCCTGATCAGATTTCACATCAGTTTGTAGGCGGCGTTCAAAAGGCTTGACCTCTGTTTTTGTTGTTGTGGGTTTTTACTCTATTCTGACATTTTCTAAACTACTCCAAAAAATAGATGAATAAAATGTTATATTTGAATTGAATTAATAAAGCTGTTGGCTTCAGCATTTGGAGGATTAGCTGAGTGTGTGAGGGAGAGTTGTAGAGGAACAACTCACTGCAGTTATTCTTTTCTTCAAAATGACAACGGGTCCAACGTGTGTGTGTGTGTGTGTGTGTGTGTGTGTGTGTGTGTGTGTGTGTGTGTGTGTGTGTCAGGAGTGTGTCTGTGTGTGTGTTTCAGGAGTGTGTGTGTGTATGTCTGGAGTGTGTGTGTGTCAGACAGGAGTGTGTGTGTGTGTGTCTGGAGTGTGTGTGTGTGTGTGTGTGTCAGGAGTGTGTGTGTGTGTGTCAGGAGTGTGTCTGTGTGTGTGTGTGTATGTCAGGAGTGTGTGTGTGTCAGTCAGTCAGGAGTGTGTGTGTGTGTGTGTGTCAGGAGTGTGTGTGTGTGTGTGTGTCAGGTGTGTGTGTGTGTGTCAGGTGTGTGTGTGTGCGTGTGTGTGTGTGTGTGTCAGGTGTGTGTGTGTGTGTGTGTGTGTGTGTGTGTGTGTGTGTGTGTGTGTGTGTGTGTGTGTGTCAGGTGTGTGTGTGTGTGTGTGTGTGTGTGTCAGGTGTGTGTGTGTGTGTGTCCTGTGTGTGTGTGTGTGTGTGTGTGTGTCAGGTGTGTGTGTGTGTCAGGTGTGTGTGTGTGTGTGTGTGTGTGTGTGTCAGGTGTGTGTGTGTGTGTGTGTCAGGTGTGTGTGTGTGTGTGTGTGTGTGTGTGTGTGTGTGTGTGTGTGTGTGTGTGTGTGTGTGTCAGGTGTGTGTCAGGTGTGTGTCAGGTGTGTGTGTGTGTGTGTGTGTAATCATCAGGGACGGCTCAGCCGGGTCTCTCTCTAGACTTCCTGCTAAGATTTCTCTTGTTTTGCCATTTGTCGAAGAGAAAAGAAAAAATCAAATGTTCCGCCGTGGACAGAAGCGCCGGCAGATGGAAACTGCGCTCTGGGAATATCTTCTCAGTCACATTTAATCCCAGAGAGGCCTTTCCTGCTCCGCTGCTGTCTGGCAGTCACCCTTAGAAGTTGAAAGTTTTTTTTGTGTATTTTTTTCCCCCAATTCCTTGTTTTTTTTTTATTATATTTCACTCTGGTTTTATCTTTTACTGCAAAGTACAAGTCCCGGACCTCTATGGCAACAACACGATTATGATGTAGAGAGAAACACAGTTACAGGTCCATGAATCATAAATAAGCTGCAGCAGCATGCTCTGCATATTGAATCTTTACACGTTTACCTCCCTCTACTTGAATCTCTCTGTTTTAATCCGCCTGTGTTCAAGTCTCTGCCAGGTCAATGTTTTATTTTCCCCACACTATTTATTTTAGTCCAAACTACACAATGAGACGTGCATTATAAATACATTTAGATGAAATGTTTCAATTTGGTTGCGTTTCACGACTGAAGCGTGCACATGATGTGTTCAAGCGCCGCAGGGAAAAGGAGCGTTGAGTTTTTTACAGCTTCTGGCTGCGATGGGATGATGTCATTTTGGGTGTTTATAAAAAACAACCTCTATTAACTGTTTAAACACAATGATGCATTTTGGATTCGCACTTGTAAAAGTGTTTTTACAGTGATATTTTATGATCGTTACATTTACCACCACCAGGGGTGTCGGGTAGATCACCAACTCTAATAGCAACAACAAAATAATTATACAAATAAACTGAATTGAATTATATATATATCTATATACACTACCGTTCAAAAGTTTGGGGTCATCCAGACAATTTTGTGTTTTCCATGAAAACTCACACTTTTATTTATTAAATGAATACAAGATTAATACAAAATATAGTCCAGACATTGACGAGGTTATAAATAATGATTTTCATTGTAAATATTAATGTTGTTCTTGATTGAATACTTTATTGTCGTTGTCGCGAAGACGATGAAAAACAGTTTAGCAGCTCTAACAGTAAAGACAAACATTTAAAAAACAACCATAAAAAAACATTCACATCATAAATAGGGGATCATCATAAAGTGCATTTACCATTAATATAAATCAGCAGTTAGTGCTAGTGTCCTAGTGTTCTTCAAACTTGTGGCTCAAAGGAAGGCCAGTTTTAGAGCTTCTCTCACCAGCATAACTGTTTTCAGCTGCGCTCGCATGAAAAGGGTTTCAATGTCAAGGAATAATCTGTTTGTGGAAAATGCTAAATAAAAAGTTATTTAATAAAAAAGGGTTTCCAGGGGGTTCTACCCCTCTGCTCGTCTTCTAAGGCAATAACACAACGTACCACTAGAACATGGAGATGGGCCTCTACACACCTCTGTAGAGACTTCATTAAACAACAGAGAATAGTCATTTACCACATTAACTATGTAGAGAGAGGATTTCTGATTCATTTAATGTCATTTTCATTGGAAAATACATGCTGTTTTTCTTTTTTCTAAGTGACCCCAAACTTTTCAACGGTAGTGTATACACACAATTTATAATCCACGTTCTTCACAATGTTGCAGACGCTGACGAGCGCTGTGAACAGTACACCGACTGCTACAGCTGCACGGCCAACACCAACGGCTGCCAGTGGTGCTCCAGCCAGTGTCTGTCTCTGGGAAGCAACTGCACGTCTGCCACGGTGAGAAAACCGCCGCCGCCGCAAAACATCTCAGATCACGTCTCGCAGTTTAAGACGGAAGAGTCGGGATAAAGCGTCGATAAGTGGTCTCTTCATCCAGAGGCGGGCTGCATAAACCTCCCATTCATTTATTTTATTAGCGAGTCCGCTTTATAAATTGGCACACGTCAAGTTTGAGCAAAGACGAGATAAAGAACCGACGAGTCGTCTTTGTCTCCGAGTCTGCGTTTTTAAACCGCCGCTCATTTAGAGGCGATACGGCGGTTAACGCGTCTCCCCCGGCGCTCTCGTCTGCACTCGTCTTCACAATATCGGATAGATACGGGTCAGTCGCTCCGACTGCGACCGCTTCATAATCCGACACTTTGTGATAGCGTTCCGCTCAAACGGCTTCATTGTCGGGAAGAAAAAGAAACATTTCAATTTGGACGGGGTGAGATTTTCTCTCGTTTCGGCCAATTCGTGCAAAACTTGAACATTTTGTTGGATTTTTTTGGTTGGGAAAAATAGATGTAATACACAGCGCTGTGCACTCAATGTCTAATTCAATATATAATATATAAAAAACATATTTATTTTTATTTATATATAAATATATTTAATTGTTTAACTTGCACTAATATGTTATTGTATGTATTAAATAACTATTCTTTTTTATTTATTTTTAAATCGTTAAATTTTTTGTATTCTAGTCTTGCAGTATATTTATTATTATCATTATTAACTCACTTATTCTCCTCTAGAAACAAAGCACCAGAAACCTGGAATGCAGATGGATACGTTTGAAAAACGTTAAACAAAAACAAACAAGACATAAAAAAAAAAGGCCATTTTACCCTAAAATAAACTAAATATTCTCCGTGTGACGTAGTTTTTCATAGGAGCTCTGGAGGAAAACGCCTTCTCTAGAATATAGAGATATATAATCTAACGGGATGTGGAGCATCAAAGTAAATATTAAATGCGTTATATTCTATAATATTATTAAATGTAAGAGAAGAACACAATGTTGACCGCTCGTTCAAAGAGAAAAATGTAATTCAATTTAAAAAAAGAAATTCCGCGAACATCGAGCGTTCCTCCCGGAACTAAATAACTATTCTTAAAGGAATTTTGGAATGGATGTTGATTTTTAAATCTATTCAAAATAAAGTAAAATTACGATTTTCAAAGGTAGTCCATCCTCTAACACCTTCCTGTTGGATAAAAGTCCCGCTGTGAAAATGGAGAGGTCAAAGGTCACGACCCCCGCGTCAAAACGTCACTTCCGGTCAAGTCGCTAGACAAGTATTTTTACAATAAATGTCCCGTCTATTATTGTAAGTCACTTCACGGATTTCAACCAGCTTCGACAATCTGAAATACTAACTAACATTCACTCACGTGCAACATACATTACTTTTTGCCATTGACATATGCATAGAGTAAACATCCCCTTGTTAAGATCTAAGTGTTATGGAGGACCCAAACGCACGCAAGACAGCAGTTTCAAAAATCAAACAGGATTTATTTTCCCGATGCTCAAAAACAAAACAAACAAACAAATTGTAGAACGGAAAGTCTCACTCCAGAGTCGGGAGGGCAACTCGACCGCTCTCTGTCGATCCGGCGTCGGAGGGCAACTCACGCTGCTAATAGGAAACACAAGGATTACTGATAGGAAACACCAGGATTTCTCAGACTCATACTACCCGAACGACCTGACAGCGCACCAGAGGAAACACAGTCCCTATAACCACCTCTGGTGATTGAACCAACGCGTCTCAGCTGGTGACGCAGTGGGCAGAACCCGGGCGGAACCTGTAAACAGACAACACAACACAGACGGAAGGAGACAATACCGGGAACACACACTAGGGACAGACAGGGAATCTAACAGTACCCCCGGAGCCTCTTGGCGAACCACCAGGTCTAACGGGTTCCGCCGATGGTAGGCAGTAATGAGGCCCGGATCCATGATTCACCCAGCACCGCTCCTCTGGTCCATACCCTCCCAGTCAACCAGGTACTGATAGCCCTACCACGGCGACGGACATCCAGAAGGCGATTGACCCGATGAGCCGGGGGTGGAGGGGTTCTGGGGAGGTTAAGGGGCTAGAGACAACGGGTTTGAGAGGGAAACATGAAATACCGGGTGAATTCTCATGGACCGTGGCAACTGAAGTTTCACAGAGACAGGGTTAATAATGGAGATGATGGGAAAAGGGCCGACATATCTGGGGAAAGCTTCTTGCACAATGTCCTTGGCTGAGAGCCAAACCGATTGCCCGATCTGGTAGGTTGGGGCTGGAACTCTCGTCGATCCGCTATCCTCTTATTTTGCTCTGCTGTGCGGAGCAGGGAGCAACTCCCCACATGCGCCTACAACACGGGCATTGCTCAAAACTGATGGTACTGCAACCTCGACCTCCTGGCTAGGGAACAAGGGGGCTGATAACCTAAGGAGGCCTCAAATAGCCCGGTGGCGGTGGAGGAGTGGGAATTATACCCAAGGAGATGACGGCTCCATTTGGCGGGACTGGTGGCGACCACGCACCTAAGGATGGCCTCGAGCTCTTGATTCATCCTCTCGGTCTGGCCATTCGATTGGGGGTGGAAACCGAAGAGACTGGCCGTGGCGCCGAGGGTGTGGCAGAATGCTTTCCACAGTTGGGGAAACTATATCCGCTGGGATGCCATGAAGTCTGACTACATGCTGGACCAGCAAGTCTGCAGTCTCGCGGGCAGAGGGTAGCTTGGGCAGGGAATGAAATGAGCTGCCTCGATCCACCACTGTCAGGATGACCGTGTTCCCGTCCGATGAGAACAAAATCCACCGCGATATGAGACCACGGTCGTTTAGGCACAGGAAGTGGTAGTAAAAATGAACGGCGGAGCCAGCTGATCATCCGGCGGATGCCGGGTGACGAGCCCATCGCAGTACTTGGGACCGGACAGCCAGAGGAACAAACAGGCGATTCAGGGGCCCGGGTCAGGCTGAGTGTGCTGGGCCCACCCTCTCGATATCCCAGGTGACCGCACCAAGCATGCATGAGGCGGGTAAGATGACTTCAGGAGTGGACTCTCCTCCAGGGCAAACTGCTTGGTGTTCTTGTGCCCTGGCCTGAAGGTGATAGTGAAATTAAAACGGTGAAGAACAAATGGATATACTCCAGGTTCGGTGGTCGGTCCAGACTATGAAGGGGAGCACCGATCCTCCAGCCAGTGCCTCCACTCCTCCAAGGCCAACTTGACCGCCAACAGTTCACGATTGCCCACATCATAATTCCTCTCCGCCTGGGACAGTCTACGGGAAAAAAAAGCACAGGGATGGAGCTTGGAATCAGAAACTGAACGCTGGGAAAGAACAGCGCCGACTCCGTGTCGAAGCATCCACCTGCCCTGTCGGCCTCTGGGGTCCATGAAAAAGGCACCTTGGAGGAGGTGAGTCGTGTCAATGGTTCTGCCTGTAGTCCCGGATGAACCAACCCCAGAAACTGCTGGAGCTTCTTCCTGGAGGCAGGCACTGGCCAATCCGTTACTGCCTTGACCTTAGGGTCCTTCCTCACTTGACCCTCCTCAATGAAGATTCCCAGGAACTGTACAGAAGTGACATGGAACTCACATTTCTCTGCCTTAACGAAGAGCTGATTCTCCAACAGTCGTTGCAGGACCAGGCGGACATGGTTAGTGTGCTCCTGGGGATTCGGGGAGAAAATGAGAATGTCGTCAATGTAAACAAACACAAAACGGTTAAGGAAATGGGTCTGGAACACGGCAGGGCGTTAGTCAATCCATCACCAGATATTCAAAGTGTCCTTCCACTCATCACCACCAGGTGATGAGGTCCAGCTTAGTGAAAACCTTGGCACCTGCTAAGGACTCACAAACAGAGGAGATTAGTGGTAAGGATATTTATTCTTGATGGTGATCTGATTCAGACCTCTGTAATCAATGCAGGGACGAAGGCTCTTATCCTTCTTGGAGACAAAACCTACAGGTGAAGATGATGACTCAGTAATGTATCTCTCCATAGACTCACGTTCTGGCCGGAGAGATTATATAGCCGGCTAGTGGGAAGTGGAGCACCGGGAGCAGGTCAATGGCACAATCATAGGGACGATGGGGAAGTGAAAGGGCCGGTCCTTGCTGAAAACCTCTCCCAAATCTGCATATACCACTGCTGTGACTGCTGAAACGGTGTCCGGACTGCTGGGGAAGGAACCTGACAAGGCACAGCAGCTCTGAGACAGCGAGAGTGACAGGCGGCACTCCAGCCGGTGATCCTGCCCGAGCCCAGTCGATCTGAGGATTATGGTCTCTCAGCCAGGGAAGACCCAGGACCAAAGGTGTCAGGGGAGACGGAAACACGCAGAAACGGGTTGTCTCACTGTGATTGCGGACACGTGCAGGGTAATTGGCAGAGTCCAGTGCGTTATCTCTGCCAGTGAACTGCCATCCAGTGCGTTCACCAGCAAAGTGCACTCTAGTGCCTCAACGGAATCCCTGGCTTTTAATAAACCGGTGTCCAAAAATTCTGTTCAGCCCCAGAGTCAATGAGGGCCGACAGGTGCACTGGCCCAGATGACAAATGCAGGGTGGCAGGAAACAGTGCTTGAGACCCAGAATGGGGAGTTCTCCTGGAGTTATCGCCGCCAGCACCCCCACTCTTACTGGCGAGCTGCAAACAGCCATGCGATGGCCCGACTCACAGTACAGACAGCATCCGAGAGATGGATGCATCGGCACCTCCGGATCCAAAGAGGGAGGTGCTGAAGATGCCTGGCTGTACGGATTGAGCTGGCTCGGGGCTGAGGACTGGAAACAAATTGAAGCACCGGATTGGGAGACCCGTGACTCCTCTCAACACGGTTATCCAACCTGATTGTGAGGGTGATGAGCTCCTCGTCAGGCTCCTCCCGGACGGCCAGTTCATCCCTCAGAAGATCTGACAGACTGCAGCGATATATTCCTTTCAGCGCCTCACTGTCCCAGCCTGACTCTGTGGCCAGAATCTGGAACTCAACGGAATACTCCGCTACACTGGAGGAACCCTGGCGAAGACTGAGCAGTCGCTGAACAACGTGAACTCCTCCATGAAGCGAGACCCCAGCTGAGCGTCTTTGGAGCCATGCCTCAGCCCAGACCAGCGCCGCCACTGTATCGCCACCTTTGCATTGTCCGGCATGCGGGGCTGCTGACCAAATCCACACTGGAGCATGAACCCTCTGCAACCCTCGGACGATCCACCATAGGGCACAGGTGCAGGAACAAAAGAGTCAGAGGTGCTGGACGATCCACCATAGGGCACAGGTGCAGGAACAAAAGAGTCAGAGGTGCTGGGCGACACTGGCTCCGCTCGAGGTGCATGGCGCAACGTGAGCTCCGCAACATGCCTCCAATCTCCGCCATCTGGGTCCAGCATGCTGAGAGTTCAGTAGATCCCCAGTACCTGCTGGTGTTGGCGAGGAGGACACCTTGAGAGCTAACCGCGTGAATCTGCTCCGCAGAAAGTGAAGCTGCTGCTGCGGCTGGGTCCGTCATCATGGTCAGGTCGTTCTGTTAAGATCTAAGTGTTATGGAGGACCCAAACGCACGCAAGACAGCAGTTTCAAAAATCAAACAGGATTTATTTTCCCGATGCTCAAAAACAAAACAAACAAACAAATTGTAGAACGGAAAGTCTCACTCCAGAGTCGCTGCTAATAGGAAACACAAGGATTACTGATAGGAAACACCAGGATTTCTCAGACTCATACTACCCGAACGACCTGACAGCGCACCAGAGGAAACACAGTCCCTATAACCACCTCTGGTGATTGCTCAGCTGGTGACGCAGTGGGCAGAACCCGGGGGCGGAACCTGTAAACAGACAACACAACACAGACGGAAGGGAGACAATACCGGGGAACACACACTAGGGACAGACAGGGAATCTAACACCCCTATGCTTCATAACACATTAACAACAATATCAATATTCTCCCTAATATTTCCTACTACAATATCTTTCTATATGTATTAATTTAAAGCATGAGACTTCCTCTGCACATCAAAATAAACTATTCCAACCTAACAAAAGCCAAATAAAATGACGCCGGTGTTTTTCCTCCCAGGGGGCCATAGGGGAGTACGACGTCTGCCCCAAGGACAACCCGTCCTACGTGTGCAACAAGAAGACCAGCTGCAAGAGCTGCGCTGTGGACCAGAACTGTCAGTGGGAACCTCGCAACCAGGAGTGCATCTCACTGCCAGGTAACTGAGAAAAACATCATTCGTAAAGCTATCAGCACCCACTTTAAATACTAAGATGCACACGAGTGGTGGAACATGTAAGATGCACCCGGGGTGTTATTCTTTTGTAGATTTGGCCGTTTCGCGGTTATAAGAGCAATTTATGCTTCGACTTAATTTCTGGGATCTGGGGACGCATCGAGCGTCACATCAGTGCGTTACGATGTGAGTAGATATCTATCTGTGAATGAACGTGTTGCTTTCTCTAATGGACTTCTCAAATGTCTCCGTAAAAATATAAGAACGTTAAATTAAAAAATAACTTTTCTGTTGATGCAGAGACACCGGTGCTTGTATTTTATTCCACAGAGTAAAATACAATACCGTATTTATTGTCTTGTAAATGTAAGTAATAATCAATGTGAGATTAATTTATATATACTATATATATATATGTGTATATATGTATATATATAAATATTAATATATATATATATGTGTATATATATTATATTAATATATATATATATATATTAATATATATGTGTATATATATTAATATATATATACACACATATATATATATACAGTATATATAAATTAATGTCACATTGATTCTTACTTACATGAGATATATATATATATATATGTGTATATATATTAATGTATATATTAATGTGTATATATACACACACACATATATATATATATATATATATATATATATATATATATATATATATATATATATATTTATTATAAATTATTTTACCGTTTTAAAATTGTCTTTTTGGGCCTGCCCTGCCGGTTACACAAACATTCTGAAAAAGTTTGAGAAAGAAAGCATCTTTTTTCACTAGCATTTTAAGTGTGATTATGAAATATGAAAGGGATGATCGTACCGACTCCTCGTCGTTTTTCTCCGTTCCAGAGAACGTGTGCGGTGAGAGTTGGCACCTGGTGGGGAACTCGTGTCTGAAGTTCCTCACGGCGAAGGACTCGTACGACAACGCCAAGCTGGCCTGCAGGAGCCACAACGCCGTCCTGGCCTCGCTCACCACGCAGAAGGAGGTGGACTTCGTCCTCAAGGAGCTGCAGATGATGAGCGTGGCGGTGAGGAGGAGGAGGAGGAGGAGGAGGAGGAGGAGGAGGAGGAGGAGGAGGAGGAGGAGGACAGAAAGTCTCTACATCTTCCGCAGAAAACTAAAAACATCTTTTCCGACTATATCTGGATTAAAACACAGATTAGCACTTCAGTGGCTTTTAAATGGCTCTTATTATGGTATTACTCATGTTATTACTTATAGTACTTTTGTACTTTATACTTATAGTACTTTTGGACTTTATACTTATAGTACTTTTTTACTTTTACTTATAGTAATTGTGTACTTTATACATATAGTACTTTTGTACCTTTTACTTATAGTACTTTTGTACCTTATACTTGTAGTACTTTTGGACTTTGTACTTATAGTACTTTTGAACTTTATACTTATAGTACTTTTGGACTTTCTACTTATAGTATTTTATACTTATAGTACTTTTGTACTTTATACTTGTAGTACTTTTGTACTTTATACTTGTAGTACTTTTGGACTTTATACTTGTAGTACTTTTGTACTTTATACTTGTAGTACTTTTGGACTTTATACTTGTAGTACTTTTGTACTTTATACTTGTAGTACTTTTGGACTTTATACTTGTAGTACTTTTGGACTTTATACTTATAGTACTTTTGGACTTTATACTTATAGTACTTTTGGACTTTGTACTCGTAGTACTTTTGGACTTTCTCGAAGAAATGTTTCTTTCTGTATTCTTGTTGTTCTTAGTTTGTTCTCTTGGTTGATTCACTTATTGTAAGTCTCTTTGGATAAAAGTGTCTGCTAAATGACATGTGAGGAGGAGGAGGAGGAGGAGGAGGAGGAGGAGGAGGAGGAGGAGGATATTAATTCAGATCAGACAAACTTGAATTTTCTCCTTGGGGAAATCGAGTCGTCACGGCGACAGAGATATGAAACGCAAAGAGACTCTGAAGATGAAACGGATTGTTACGGCGAAACATCGAGACGGAAGAATTTAAAATCCCGGCTCAAAGAAAACAAACAAACCAATCGGAGCCTCGACGACTCGAGAAGGAAGACGATCAAAGGGCGCGACCGAAGCGTCTTCGCTCCTCTGCTTGACCTCCGTTGAGCCGCCGCCCTTTGTTGGCGTTCCTTCTGCCCGCTCGCTCTCGCCGGGTTCTTCTTTCGTCTCCTGGTTTTCGGACCAGTGAGCGTGAAACGAATGTTCCATTAACTGGTTCCTTCCTCCGGCGTCTCTCCGGCGCTCCGTCAGAGCAAACACGCAGGAATCCATCCCGACAATCGACCGGCCTTCGCCAGCCGCCGCTCATGTCGCCGGAGGCGGGCCCGGCGTGCGGACGTGCGGACGTGCGGACGTGCGGACGGCGTTCGGTCCCCGAGTCTCGTTCGCCCAAACGGAACGAGAGAGATTCACTCGATACGCGTCTGAAGCTTTGATCCTGCACTTTGTACTCATGGCTGCTTGCGATGTTGATAATCGATAAATCCAGTAAGTGAGATTATATTTCACTAGACATTGACTCTTGGAGTCTTGGCTAAAATGATCAGCGTGACACGTCTCAATTTGGAATTAAGCAGCAGATGTGAATATATTTGATGACCCAGGAATGCAATTAACCAAAAATGTGATTGTAAATCATTTTATTGATTCATCAATCGTTATAGTAAACTTTGAACGATATATATATATATATATATATATATATATATATATATATATATATATATATATATATATTATATATATATGTGTGATATATGTTTATATATATAATAAATATATATTATATATATTATATATAATAAATATATATAATAAATATATATATATAATAAATATATATATATATATATATATATATATGTGATACACAGGATTGGTGGCTATCTTCAGAGACGTGTGGAATGCGGTTCAGTTTGGACCTGGGCAGGTTCTACTGTCTAGAAATGGGAACGACTCTGGTTTGCCAGCACTTAACCTTCGTTGCGATGGATTTTCCATCTGATATCGATTCCGTTGTTAATGTGTTCCAGGGTTGGAAGCCGACCGTCCAGATTTAGATATCCGCGTGGTATTTTATCGTTAAGCTCCTGACGCTAAGTAGATTGTGTCTTTTTAGGATGCGACGGTGACGCCACCAGACAGGCTTTTTATTTTTAGTGCCTGATAAGTGGGCCTAGCTGTCCTCATGCAGGGCTTTTGATGCAGGCTGGATTATATAACGCTCCTCTGTGAACCACGAGTGCAGATGAACAAACCATTCCAGATGGATTTTGCTGTAATGAGGTCCGAAATATAATCCAAACAGTGAGTCGATAAACTAATCAAATAAGCAGCAGAAGAATGGCTCCGACCATTAAATATACCAAAAGGATTCCACATCAAGGACACATTTCCTTTTCTATAATTAGATTCATTCCATCACATTTCCTTAAATAGAAAAACACGATCCCACATCGTTGGCCTCATCACTGCTAAATCCTACAATATTCTAGTGAAGAAGAGTGTGACATAATCCAGAGTGTGTGTGTGTGTGTGTGTGTGTGTGTGTGTGTGTGTGTGTGTGTGTGTGTGTGTGTGTGTGTGTGGAAAGGTAGTCTCTTATGACCCGGCCTGCCCTTGAATGCAACGCAATGTCATCTGGCTAGGTTTCTGTGGAAAGGGAGTAGTCTCTTATGACCCAGCCTGCCCTTGAATGCAACGCGGTGTCATCTCTGGCTGGGTTTCTGTGGAAAGGGGGTAGTCTCTTATGACCCTGTCTGCACTTGAATGCAACGCTGTGTCATCTCTGATCTGGCTAGGTTTCTGTGGATAAGTCGAGTCTCTTATGACCCAGCCTGCACTTGAATGCAACGCAATGTCATCTGGCTAGGTTTCTGTGGAAAGGGAGTAGTCTCTTATGACCCTGTCTGCACTTGAATGCAACGCGGTGTCATCTCTGGCTGGGTTTCTGTGGAAAGGGGGTAGTCTCTTATGACCCCGTCTGCACTTAAATGCAACGCGGTGTCATCTCTGATCTGGCTAGGTTTCTGTGGATAAGTCGAGTCTCTTATGACCCGGCCTGCCCTTGAATGCAACGCGGTGTCATCTGGCTAGGTTTCTGTGGAAAGGGGGTAGTCTCTTATGACCAGGCCTGCCCTTGAATGCAACGCGGTGTCCTCTCTGATCTGGCTAGTTTTCTGTGGAAAGGGGGTAGTCTCTTATGACCCCGTCTGCACTTGAATGCAACGCTGTGTCATCTCTGATCTGGCTAGGTTTCTGTGGAAAGGGGTAGTCTCTTATGACCCTGTCTGCACTTGAATGCAACGCGGTGTCATCTCTGGCTGGGTTTCTGTGGATAAGTCGAGTCTCTTATGACCCGGCGTGCACTTGAATGCAACGCGGCGTCATCTCCGGCTGCAGCCCCTCTTTGGTTTCCGTGGATCGCACACGGCCATCCCTCTGTGAAAGCCGCCCATGCAAAGGAATGTAAGCCACTTACACTCCTACAAATTGCCCTGGAGCAACTCTGGAGCCGAATAAGACAAAAAGGGTTTGTCGTCTAAACTCGTAAAGCCTTGGCTGGAATTGGAGAGTGGTTTCCATCCATACTAATGAAGTCGTGCATATTTCCCCTGCTGGTCGAAATTCAATCCTGTCGGTCAGTTCCAGGTAATCCCTGAGCTTTATCGAACAGGAGAGGTAACAACCCTCTGGAATCAAATCAGTCCTCAAACTGTCCAGTTGAAAGGTAAAAAGCTCCACATATGTTGTATCGACGCCGTTGGTTTGGGCCGTTTAGCCGCTCCAAACATTCCCAGACCGGATGCATCGATCCAAGAAAGGTACCGGCATCCCGAGGGAACCGAGATCGGACCCTCGTCCACGAGGCGCAGATGAAAGGCGGCTGGAATATTGCTTTTTGTTTGTCGCTGACCACAACGATGAAAAAAACGTAGCTAATAATAATCTGTTTTTTTTTACTAAATATCACGTTAGTCCCAAATTCCAGAGTTCCTGACACTGAAGTGGTCTCAGCCATTTTTTAAAACTCCTTTAACCCTCCTGTTACCTTCAGATGTACGAACATCTTTTACCCCTGGGCTCAATTTGACCCCAGCAATTAAAACCGAGAGAACATTATTAGAATTAATATTGTTTCGCAAGTTTAAGTGTGAGGTACTTTATGTTTGTTTGTTGCCTAAATAGCCCTTTGATATTTCTTATGTTTTACACAGTGAAAAACAGCCTGGGGTCAAATTTACAAATGTTTAAGTTGTGTTCAGGACATTGAAAACATGTTGTCATGTGAATTTAAGGTTTTTCCAATTGTCTCCAATAAATTAGGAAAATTCATGAAATATGAAGCAAAAAAAATAATGTCAATCATTCAGAAAAAAAATTATGTCAATCTTTTTTTTTTTTTGTTGACTACCTAAATATCCGTTTAAATACATGAAAAAGTTGATATTTCTTATATGTTTTACACAGTGAAAAACCGCCTGGGGTCAAATTGACCCCAAAGAACACCGATGGGTACAAGTTGTGTTCAGGACATTGAAAACATATCATCATGTGAATGTTATGTTTTCCCAGTTGTCCCCAATAAATTAGGAGAATTCATGAAATATGAAAAAATAAAATAATGTTAATAATTGTTTTAGAGAAGTTAAATATTGAAAGGGGTCAAATTGACCCCAAAGGTCACAGGAGGGTTAACCTGGAGTAGTTTTAGGTTGTCTTGTTTTACTCAATGTTGACTGTTTCTCTCAGCCGAGTCAATCATGGCGTACAAGTTTCCCCGAGGGGTAAAGAATGAAATGGTTACTGCATCTGGTCGATCTTCTGGCAACATTTTAAATGATTCATCCGGAGCTCAGATTCGGTTACGTTCAACGACCGTCTGTTTGCGCGTCTGCCCGTGACGAACTGTGCGAGTAAAACTTCAAAGGAGTCGGCCTATGCGCGGAGTTGTGTTGTGAATCAGAATCAGTTTTATTGGCCAGGTAGGTTTGCACAAACAAGGAATTTTACTTGGTAAATTGACTACACAAATTATACATTACAACACAAAACGATACAAAACGAGACAAAACACAACACAACACACAACAACAACAAAATAGTGCAGTACAAAACAAACGGTACAAGAAAGTGACTTAAAGTATAAACAAGGCGGAGTGGCTATGTACAGTAGCTGTGAAACAGTAGTGCAGGAAGTGCAGGGATGAATATATAAATAAATATGCTACAGTGGGTTATTGTTAAGTAGTGAGACAGCGAGGGGGAAGAAACTGAAATTGAAGTGACCAACGTGTCAGTGTTGTGACTTCGGCCTCCCGTTGTGCGTCCGCAGTACAAGTCCAGCGTGACGCCGTGGGTGGGCCTCCGGAAGATCAACGTGTCGTACTGGTGCTGGGAGGACATGTCGCCCTTCACCAACAGCAGCCTGCAGTGGCTCCCCGGGGAGCCCAGCGACGCCGGCTTCTGCGGCTACGTGGCGGAGCCGGCGGCCAGCGGCCTGAAAGCCCAGACCTGCATCAACCCGGTGAACGGCAGCCTGTGCGAACGGCCAGGTGGGTTTCGCAATACTCGACGGATTTAGAGAATAAAGTAGATTCAGGCAAATTAGATGAAATATCGCTGGCTTGATGCCAAAAAAAATACGCAATCAAGAAAAGTTTATTTTACTCTCTTGGCTCCAAACAGCAGCTGCAGTTTTACTCACTGGGGCCTTTTTGTTCACTACAATCTGAAACTCCTGCACTTTTTATCAGGGTTCGTACGGTCATGGAAAACTTGGAAAAGTCATGGAATTTTAACATGGTCATTTCCAGGCCTGGAGGAGTCATGGAAAAAACTTAAATCATAAAAGTTTTAGAAAAGTCATGGAAATGTTGTTATAATCACGTGTTCATTCATGCAGTTTGAAATAATCCATGTTTTTTAAAGAAAGACAGAGTTTTCAGTTTGTTCATGGAAATTTGGTTTAAAATCATGGAAAATTCATGGAAAAGAGTCATAATGCCATAAGTCATTATGAAAGAATACATGAAAATCATGGACTCGAATTAAATAAATCAATAAATATATCGTGTATATACACACGCACACATATATTGTATTCACGTAAAATAGAGATATTGAATTTTTTGTCGGCAACAGTTTATGTCAAATAATCCGTTTTCCCACATTTACTTATCAGCAAAAAATGCAGCTGTGAGACGATTCATTCGCTCTGAAAACACAGCCGCCGAAAATTCCCGCGATAAACACCCGACTTTGGTCGAACAGCATCAATCTATCGCCGCCATGAGTCGTTGGAGATGAATGTCAGATCACACTTTTTTTGTACACACAGACAAATCACTTGCAGTCTTTCCAGCATGTGCAAAGCTGATGAGGCGAAAGGACCAGAGACATTCGGGGATCGAAAAATAAAAACATTTGAACGTCTTTGGCATCGAGCAGTCTGAGACGCCGTCGAGCTGTTTTCTTTTCTTCTTCATTTTGTACACACTACCGTTCAAAATGTTGGGTCACCGAGAAAATGTTGTTTTCCATGAAAACTCACACTTTTATTTATTAAATGAATACAAGATTAATACAAAATCTAGTCAAGACATTGACGAGGTTATAAATAATGATTTTTATTGTAAATATTAATGTTGTTCTTCAAACTTGTGGCTCAAAGGAAGGCCAGTTTTAGAGCTTCTCTCACCAGCATAACTGTTTTCAGCTGCGCTCACATAAAAAGGGTTTCAATGTTAAGAAATAATCTGTTTGTGTAAAATGCAAAATAAAAAGTTATACATATATATATATATATATATATATATATATATATATATATATATATATAAATAAAAAAAAGGGTTTCAGGGGGGGGGGTTCAAAGTCAAGGAATAATCTGTTTGTGGAAAATGCAAACTAAAAAGTTATACAAAATTTAAAAAAAGGGTTTCAAGGGGGTTCTACCCCTCTGCTCGTCTTCTAAGGCGATAACACAATGTACCACTAGAACATGGAGATGGGCCTCTACACACCTCTGTAGACTTCATTAAAAAACAGATAATAGTCATTTACCACATTAACTATGTAGAGAGAGGATTTCTGATTAATTTAATGTAATTTTCATTGGAAAAAAAAAGTTTTTTTTTTCTTTTTTCTAAGTGACCCCAAACTTTTGAACGGTAGCGTATATATTTTTTTCTCTCTCCCCGCGAGACATTTAGATGCAGAATACATTTTTTCTCAAATCATGGCGCCTGATCTCAGGTCTGTTCCCGTCCGTTTGGTCGGACCGCCGCGGAGCTAATCTTGTACCTCCTGATCTCAGCGATCTGCTGCGGTTGTTTCTCATTAAAATCGTCCAACAATTTAACAATGCACTCCCAGAAAGTTGGAGTGCCAGCTGCTCTCAGGCGGCGTGTTGATAAAAGCAGCGGTTGGTGATTTTAAAGCGTTGCATCGCAGAAATAAACTCAGAGGCAGACGAAGACCGCCATCCAAGGTTGTGATTAAAAAAAAAACTTTGTCTGCGTTCAAAAAAAATTGCATCTGTTACTCATACTCCAAAAGGGCTCAAGCGATAACGTGTCTAAAAATGTTCCTCAGCCAATCACAGCGCCAAGCAGTGCCGGACGCCGTGCGCCATGAGGGCCACTTGCAGCGAGTGCACCAGCAGCAGCTCGGAGTGCATGTGGTGCAGCAACATGAAGCAGTGCGTGGACTCCAACGCCTACGTGGCCTCCTTCCCCTTCGGCCAGTGCATGGAGTGGTACACCATGAACAGCTGTCCACGTAAGTCCCCCCCCCCCTCATTGACAGATGTAATATGTAATACACCGATCATTGGGACTCTTGTCGTTTGGTAAACGCACATTTGAACTAGAATGGGCACTGGGTAGAGCGCATACCTTCGCATATCACAAGATTGGGCATTGAATTATGAAGATTTGGGCATTAGTTGCATGACAATTGGATAGAAATTGACCACGCTATGGTAAAAAGAAGATTTTGACCTATTCGTGACCTTGACCTTTGAACCAATCCATCCCAAAATGTAATGAAATGGTCCCCGGTGAATAACAAATCATCCCACCAAATTTAATGCGATTCAAGAAGATGTTGACCTTTTTCTTGACCTTGACCTTTGACCCGATCGATCCCAAAATCTAATCAAATGGTTCCCAGATAATAACAAATCATCCCACCAAATGTCATGCGATTCGGTTTAATACTTTTTGACTTATGCGAATAACACAAACGCACGCACGTATACAAATACACGGCCATCAAAACATTACCTTCCGCATTCTCAATGCGAAGGTAAATATGTGCAGGCTCTGAATATTGAGTCTGAGAATCATTCCCCATTATTACACAATACCCCCCCGAGAAATCTTATTTTATGTCTTTCAGTCTCTTTTTGTAAAGGAGTGTAGACGTTATAACCTCTCTGAATATAAATACTCCGAATGGGACCACAGATGAAAAATAGCCTCTTGGCTAACTCTGGCACATTTACTGGAATATTTTTATTAATGTGCACTGTCCCTTATTAAATAAACTCAGTAAAAAAAAACTAAAAAAGGGGACTTCCGGAATGCAGCGTGCGGGGTAGACGTGTACGTTGCTCGCTCCCACATCTAGACGTTTCATCTACCTTTTTATGCTAGTCCTTTGTTAGAATATTCTTTCGCAACAGGTTTTGAAAATGGCCTTGATCACGCAGGCAACCTCAAAATGTACAAATATAGGGGGAAAGTAGAAAAAAGTAATCCTGCGCCGTCGGCTAGCGCGGATGCTAACGTTAGCATTAGCATGGCAGAGATTAGCTCACTACTGGAGGGTCACAGGCTTGCGCTCTCTGCCGATTTTAAAACTTCATTCGACTCGCTGACTCCAACGTTGGGCACCCTGCACACGAAGGTCGCTGACCATGGGCAGCGAATAGCCTCCTTGGAGGACAATGCCACCGACACTGATCACCGCATTCAACAACTGGAGGCGCCGTGCTCCGCGGTGCAACGTGACAATGAGACCTTACGGACCGAGTTGTCCGACCTGGAGGGCCGTAGCAGACGACAGAACATACGAATAATCGGCCTACCTGAGAACACAGAAGGCAACCGTCCTACCACTTTCTTCTCCAAAATGCTCCTGGATGTCTTTGGCGGAAAGGTGCTTGGCTCTCTCCCTGAACTGGACCGAGCCCACAGAAGCCTTGCTCCACAACCTGCTCCAGGCGGGCGGCCACGTCCTGTCATCGTTCGGTTCCACCGTCTTCAAACCAAGGACCTGGTTATTCGCGAGGCACGTAAAGCAGGCGAACTGCTCTACAATGGCCACAAGATCCGCCTTTATGATGACTACAGCCCGGACCTGATGAAGCGGCGCTCCGAGTTCAAAACTTGCATGGCGGAACTTTATCAGCGGGGTTACGAGCCGGCTCTTCTGTATCCTGCCAAGCTACGCGCTACCTTGCCTAATGGAGAGAGAGTTTGGCTCCAGAATCTTGCAGAAGCCACTAAATTTGTCCGCGGTTTGCAGGTGGATAAACAACCCGTAAGCTGAACTTTGCACCCGCTGAACCTTGTATTCACTGAGCGTAAGTGCCTTCTGTCTGTGTATCTGGCGGCGCTAACTAACGCAATGTGTTTAATTTGCCTCGTTAGCCAAACATGCTAGCTCTAGCTAGACGCTCCTGTTTTATCAAGAGGCTATATCTATCTGGCGTAGCATACTATGCATCTGTTATACAGCGCCTACAGCTGGTTTGTTTGCCTCCTGTTTTGTGCGAGGTTCGTTGTTTTGGGCTTTTGAAAATGTTTGTGCTTGGTTGGCGCTGTCCGCTGAAGCCTGTGTATACCTGTTGCAACTGTTTTGTTACTTGGCATAATCATAAACTTTTTTTTGTGTTTTGAATATACACTTCCAGTACTGTGGGAGCAGCGCGTCGGCGTTAGGAAGTGTGGAAAAAATGCTGATCAGAGAATCAGAGGGTTCCATGTTGCTGCAAGTTAGGGCAGCAGCTGGAAGTATGGGGGGGTGGGGGGGTGGGGGGGGGCTTCGGGTTAATGCAATCTCAGTTAGTTTTTGTGTGTTTTATGTGTATTTTCTTGTATCCTGCGTGCATGCTGCTCTTCAAACTTTGTGTGTCCAACTTAGTCGAGTGTTTTACCACTCATCTGCGGGGCGGGGATGGGAACAGGCGTTGTCCCTGGCAGACGAATCAATTATTGTTATTTGCACACATATCCAAAAATACCCTATAAAATGATGGCGAATACAAATACCCTGCGTACACCGGGTGGCGCTTTAAGATTTGTTAGTTGGAATGTTAAGGGTATGAACTCCCCTGTTAAACGTAACAAAGTGTTTAACCACCTTACATGTTTAAACACTAAAATAGCCTTTTTACAAGAAACTCACCTTTTGCCTTGGGTGGGTGGGCCAAGTCTTTCACTCCTCTTTTTCAAGTAAAGCTAGAGGGGTTGCAATTCTTATTCACAAATCAGTGCCACTCTCCGTGACCAAAGTGGTGTCTGACACAAATGGGCGCTATGTCATAATCACAGGCAAAATAGGAGGTCATAACTTGATTTTGGTAAATGTGTATGGCCCAAACTGGGACAACGATCATTTTTTCAAAAAGTTTTCTTCTCTCTCTCTGACTTGGACTCCCACCAACTCATTCTTGGTGGTGATTTCAATTGCTGGCTTGACCCTTCACTCGATCGATCGTCCAATAAGCCCTCTGGTCTGTCTAAATCAGCAAAAGTTATTCCGATGTTTATGGAGCAATATGCAGTCGCAGATGCCTGGCGCTTTCTCAACCCTAGTACTAAACAGTTCTCTTTTTTTTCTCCTGTCCATGGCACATTCTCCCGTATTGATTACTTTCTCATTGATGGCAAACTTCTACCATCTGTTAGTTCATGCTCCTACAATCCCATTGAGATATCTGACCATGCAACAGTGGTTGTCGACATCTCTCTTCCTGGTAGACCTGTGAAACGCTCCCCTTGGCGCTTTAATTCTTTATTACTTTCTGACCCAAACTTTATTTCGACCATGAAGAACCACATTGATCTTTTTATCTTTACCAATGTTAACCAAGATACATCGGCAGCAGTCATCTGGGAGGCATGCAAAGCTTACCTGAGAGGAGAAATAATATCTTACTCAGCTTATCAGAGAAAGATCACCTCAGAGAAAAGTGCTAGCCTTGCTAGAGATATATCAGACCTGCAGTCTAAATGTGTGGACTCACCCAATGCAGATAGGATGACCTGCTACTCTTTTTCTCTGACTTAGACGGTGCTTTCCCTCTCGTCTTAAACTTACTGGAGGAGTTTGGTCAAATTTCAGGCTACAAACTAAATTTCCAAAAGAGTGAATTAATGCCGATCAATGCTGCAGCCATGACATATCCATTGTCTGACTTGCCTTTCAAAACGTCTCTTGAACATTTTAAGTACTTAGGTGTCTGTATAACCAAAAAATACTCTGACTTATATGAATTTAATTTCTCCCCTCTTCTGGCGAAGCTGACTCAGGATCTCCAGCGGTGGTCCCTCTTGCCTCTCTCTTGCAGGGCGGATAAACTGTGTTAAAATGAATGTGCTCCCAAAGTTTCTATATCTCTTCCAACGTATACCCATTTTCCTTACTAAACGTTTCTTTCGCTCACTTGACCACACAATTTCCCAATTCTTATGGAACAAGAAACCCCCTAGAATTAAAAGACACATTACAAAAATCTAAGGAGCTGGGTGGTTTAGCCCTCCCCAACTTCTCACTCTATTACTGGGCAACAAATATTAGAGCTTTGTTACACTGCTGTTGCACTAATGACCAACCTCCACCATGGCTACAGGTTGAGGAGGCCTCATGTGGTTCATCATCTCTGATGTCCCTCCTGTGCTTCCCCACAACTATTCCATCATATGTGCATTCAGACAGTGTTGTTGTGAAAAACTGTCTTAAGATCTGGACACAATTTAAACAACAATTTACATTGCAATCTATACCTGGTCTGGCCCCTGTTTACTCTAACCCCCTGTTCACTCCATCCAATATGGATAATGCTTTCTTAATCTGGAGAGACAAAGGAGTCTTATCCTTTAACCATCTTTACATTGATGGTAAATTTGCTTCTTTTGGTCAGTTATCACAGGCTTATAATTTGCCTTCAACCCACTTTTTCAGGTATTTGCAGATAAGAGATTTTGTCCGTAACCACTTTCCCAAATTCCCCTCCATACCGTCTCCCACGCTTATAGAAACCATCCTCAAAATTAACCCTTACCGTAAAGGTACCATATCAAGGATTTACTACACTCTTCTTGCGCACCAATCCTCAACCTCTGATGTCTTGTGTACTGCATGGTCGGCTGATCTTAATATAGAGATAGACCCTGAGGTGTGGGAGAAGGCTTTGAAATGGGTCCACTCATCCTCCGTCTGTGTCCGGCATGGAATCTTACAGTGCAAAGTGGTGCACAGGGTTCATTGGTCCAAGAGCAAACTGGCTCGTATTTTCCCAGGTACAGACTCTGGCTGCGACCGGTGCCATTTAGGACCGGCCAGTCTTGGCCACATGTTCTGGGATTGTCCTGTACTTGTGCCGTTCTGGAAGGGTGTCTTTGACACTCTCTCAGCCGTCACTTCTACCAACATATGTCCCTCCCCATTAGTTGCCTTGTTTGGTGTCCTACCTTCTGAGAACTCACTACCGTCTTACTTCTGTGAACTTGTGGCCTTTCTTTCACTCTTAGCGAGGCGTCTTATCCTGCTTCATTGGAAGAACTCCCTCCCCCCCCCCCCTCCCACTCTCAATGGCTTAGAGATGCCCTTCGTTTTATGTCACTAGAAAAAATTAGATATCGCCACCATTGATTAAATCGCCCCAACAACGCACCAGTGCCCGGTTTTAACAGCTTTATTGGTAGCACACTTGCAGCATGCAGCATTTGTTGTTGTTTTTGGTTTCTGTTTATTTATTTATTTTTTATTTATTTATTTATTTTTTCCCTCATTTACAGTCTTTACACTGCTCAATTAATGCAAGTGGATATGCGTGTGTGCGTGGATGTATACGAGTAGATGTGAGAGTTGAAGGTCAGAGAAGGTGGCCAACATATTATCTGTCACTACAAGCATTTCACAGCCAGTTGTTGATGTTGGGTTTTGGTTGCTTTTATAATTTTCTTTTCTGTTTGTCAAATTGTCGTGTTGTATATTTGTTTTGGGAAAGGGAGGAGAGGGAGGGCTGTAATGTGTATCCTCACCATTTGACTGCGTGATGTGTTATCCTTTCACTCCTTATTTGTGAGGTATATTGTACTCTGTCTTGTTTTGTAATTTCTACAAATAAATCATATATAAAAAAAAAAAAAAAAAAAAAAAAAAACTGTGGCTAGACGCTGTAGAGACTCAGAACGTAGCGATGTTATAGTCGTAGTTTTGACATTGAGTCTCTGTTAATCGTAAAGTTGTTTCTTTCTATATATGCCGGCAGGAGTTCATTGAGAACGAGAACGTGACGACGATACGACCGTCGTAACGTTCCGTCTAAGAGGAGAGAAATACACTACCGTTCAAAAGTTTGGGGTCACCGAGAAAATGTTGTTATTCATGAAAACTCACACTTTTATTCATTAAATGAATACAAGATTAATACAAAATATAGTCAAGACATTGACAAGGTTATAAATAATGATTTTCATTGTAAATATGAATGTTGTTCTTCTTGTGGCTCAAAAGAAGGCCAGTCTTAGAGCTTCTCTCACCAGCATAACTGTTTTCAGCTGCGCTCACATAAAAAAGGTTTCAATGTCAAGGAATAATCTGTTTGTGGAAAATGCTAAATAAAAAAGGGCTTCAAGGGGGTTCTACCCCTCTGCTCGTCTTCTAAGGCAATAACACAATGTACCACTAGAACATGGAGATGGGCCTCTACACACCTCTGTAGAGACTTCATTAAACAACAGAGAATAGTCATTTACACATAAAAAATGTAGAGTGTATTTCTGATTAATTTACTGTCACTTTCATTGGAAAAAACTGTGCTTTTTTTTTTCTTTTTTCTAAGCGACCCCAAACTTTTGAACGGTAGTGTAAATGTGGGGGGAAATGCGCGAAATCAAGCAAAAGCGCTGACACGTGAACACGATGCGGGACTCCACTTAAAGCGCCGATGGAGCCGCGTGGCGGAGCGAGGAGGCGCTCTGCAGGCCGCTCACGTGCCGTTAATCTACTCCACTCGAGCAGACGTAGCGGTTCCAATCAGCCTTCAAAGACGAGACCCCTGAAAGGCCGCGGCTCTTTTTTAAATGTGTTGCCGTTGATGAGACGGGGATTCATAATTCGGTTCCGTAGTTTGAGAACTTGTTTTGTGTACGGCGCAGCAGAGAACAATTTTCATTTATTCAAGCCGACAGGTCGATTAAATCCAAGTGGTGGCTGACAGCCGTTTGCAGAAAGCCCCCCCCCCCCCCCCCCCCCCCCGGGGCCGACAGGCGGGAATTAAAACCCTTGCAAAGGAATCCGATTGATTAACTGTCGGGATGCGTCGCGGGTTTTATTAATTTAAGCTCCTGGACCTTATTTACAAACAAACTCGGCACTATTCCGATTGATTGAACCCTTTTCCAGTTTCCCGCCTGTGAACGAGCTCTTTTCATGGTTCTTGCGGTCATGGAAAACCTGGAAAAGTCATGGAATTTAAAAAAAAAAGGTAATTTCCAGGCCTAGAAAAGTCAGGGAAAAAAAACTTAAATCATAAAAGTTTTGGAAAAGTCATGGAAATTTGTCATGATCACACCGAGTTTGAAATAATTAATATATTTTTTAAAGAAAGATGCTCAAAATATAAGCCGGTGTTCTATCATTTCATGCTACTTGTCGAGAACTGATACCTTGTGGTATTGTGCATGCGCCGAGTCGATTTTCCGAGTTTGTTTGACACGCCCATAATGTGACATCCTCAAAATCCCGATTATTTCGGCCTAGTAAAAAGTACATTCAGCATGTATATTGTACAGGTAGTAATAATATGTAGTAATGACATGTAGATTAATGAGTGATGAGCAGTTTCTATTTCTTTTGTGTCAACAAATTATTGTAAGCATGAGTTTGTTCACATTATCATAATAAAGCACTGGTTTATTATTAGGGTATTTAGTGTTGAAGATAAACACTTTAACAGTGAAAAGTGAAACATTGAACTTTGAAAGAAAAGCATATTTTGATAGTACAATAACATGTATTCATGTAAGAATGCTAAATTGAATTATATCAGGGGTAGCGTATTGTGATAGTACAATAACATCCTATCAGATAGGGTAGCATTAATCGATAGACACACCTATCGGTTTATGCAGCGGTAGCAAATTCTGACAAGGCAGCAAAAAATGACAGAACACCGGCCTAAGCTCTTAATACACAACATAAATTGTACATGTTTTTACCGAGATTTCAGTTTGGTCATGGACATTTGGTTTAAAGTCATGGAAAAGTCATAGAAAAGTCCTGGAAAAGTCCTGGAAATCCATCAGTCAAAATGTGTAAGAACCCTGTCTTTTCTTTACGCCTGTACGCCGCTCGTCTTCGTCGTGTCGTGTAACCGCCGTCGCTCTGCCGCAGCAGCTGATTTTTATTACATTTTTGCTTTTTGACTGTTTTAATGTTTTCTTAACTGTTTTTTAAGTAAGTTTTGAGGTTTTACTGGTTTTATGTGAAGCACTTTGAATCGCCTTGTTGTTGAAATGTGCTATACAAATAAACTTGCCTTGCCTTGCAGCGGAGAACTGCTCCGGCTACCGGACGTGCGGCCAGTGTCTGGACCAGCCGGGCTGCGGCTGGTGCACCGACCCCAGCAACACGGGCCGAGGCCAGTGCATCGAGGGCTCGTACCGCGGGCCCTTCCAGACCGCGGTGCCGGCGCCCTCCACGCTGCCCGGCCTGCCCGCCGCGCCGCAGCCCGCCCTCAACGCCAGCATGTGCCCCGGGGAAGCCAAGTACAACTGGTCCTTCATCCACTGCCCAGGTAGGGGGAGCGCCAGGGAAACGGTCATTTCTTTTGTAAAAGAATCCGTTCTCTGGTCATGTCGGAACAAAAGGGAAATCTGTTTGTTTGAAGGAGCTTTTAATTTTAACCGTCCTGTTACCTTCAAATGATCTGACGTCTTTCACCCTCGAGGTCAGTTGGACTGCAGCTATTTAAACCTCCAGAAAATTCTTCTTCTTCCAATTAGTTCCCATGTTTAAGTGTGAGGTATTTAACCCTCCTGTTACCTTTAGGGTCAATTTGACCCCATTCGATGTTTAACGTCTCTAAATAAATGATTAACATAATTTTTTTAGCTCATATTTCATGAATTCTCCTAATTTATTGGGGAAAACTTGGAAAAACATAAAATTCACATGAGGATATGTTTTCAATGTCCTGAACACAACTTGTAGTCATCGGTGTTCTTTGGGGTCAATTTGACCCCAGGCTGTTTTTCACTGTGTCAAACATGTAAGAAATATCAACTTTATAAATTATTTAAAGGGATATTTAGGTAGTCAACAAACACACATAAAGTACCTGACACTTAAACTTGGGAAACAATATTAATTCTAATAATTTTCTGGAGGTTTTGATTGCTGGGGTCAAATTGACCCCGAGGGTAAAAGATGTAAATGTGAAGGTAACAGGAGGGTTAATGCGTATTGTTGATACCTAAATAGTGTTTAGAAGGCTGACGTGTAAACCTGTGAGAAACTATCTGTGTTTGCTGGTTGTGTTAGGGCCTAAAACCTCTTTGAAGATAAAAAAATGCATGTTTTCGTTATAGTGACCTCAATATCATCCAAAACAACCATAACCGATAAAATAGGTCGATAAAATGTTGATATTATCCTGGGGGTCAAATCGACCCCAGAGAACAATGATGTGCACGCGTGTGTTCAGGGTATTAAAAACATGTAATCATGTTAATGTTATATTTACGTTCAACATACACTACCGTTTAAAAGTTTGGGGTCACCAAGAAAATGTTGTGTTTTCCATGAAAACTCACACTTTTATTTATTAAATGAATACAAGATTAATACAAAATATAGTCAAGACATTGACGAGGTTATAAATAATGATTTTCATTGTAAATATTAAATGTTGTTCTTCTAACTTGTGGCTCAAAGGAAGGCCAGTTTTAGAGCCTCTCTCACCAGCATAACTGTTTTCAGCTGCGCTCACATAAAAAGGGTTTCAATGTTAAGAAATAATCTGTTTGTGTAAAATGCAAAATAAAAAGTTATACATATATATATATATATATATATATATATATATATATATATATAAATAAATAAAAAAAGGGTTTCAAGGGGGTTCTACCCCTCTGCTCGTCTTCTAAGGCAATAACACAATGTACCACTAGAACATGGAGATGGGCCTCTACACACCTCTGTAGAGACTTCATTAAACAACAGAGAATAGTCATCTACACATTAACTATGTAGAGAGAGTATTTATGATTCATTTAATGTTATTTTCATTGGAAAAAACAGTGCTTTTTTTCTTTTTTCTAAGTGACTCCAAACTTTTTTAACTTGGTGTACAAGTGCGTTCATGTTTTGGCCCCGGTTCCGTGTATTTGAAGAGGGAAGTAGTCGACCTGTGGCGGGGATGTTGATGCAGCCTGCGCCTCCTTTGCTCCCCTCAGCCTGTCAGTGCAACGGCCACAGCCAGTGTGTCAACGAGAGCGCCTGCGAGAAGTGCGAGGACCTGACGACCGGCCGACACTGCGAGAGCTGCATCTCCGGCTTCTACGGAGACCCCACCAACGGGGGCAGCTGCCAGCGTGAGTATCCGGCTTCATTCGACCCGTCAGGAATTTACCGTTTTTTGTTTCTGACATTTTCCCGACTGGCTGCACAGTGAAGCGTTAGGGTTGGAGATGAAAGATGTTCTCTACGGCTCATGATGACAGTCGGGCCATCAGAAAACAAATCGGTTGTTCACTCCTCCAACAGCTTTTTTTAGTTTACCACTATAAACACAGCCACGCGTATGTTTTAGGATATTTCTCTCCCTTTTTTTTTCTGGGGTATTTTAATTATGCGTGTCCATTTTGGAATATATATATATATATATATATATAATATATATACTGTAAATATATATATAGATATATATATATATATATATATATATATATATATATATATATATATATATATATATATATATATATATATATATATATATATATATAGATATATAGATGTATAAATAATAATAAATTAATTTGCATTTTGCACACTATCTATATATATATATTATTTTATTTTACAGTGCTGTATTACATATATGTTGTGTATATATACATATATATTTTATTTAGTATTTTATATTTCACTTTGCACACTTTACTTTATGCACAGTCACTTTCTTTCTTTCTTATACTTATATTTTATTGTGTTTAGTTTTATCGGTGCTGCTACTGTTGCCAACAAATTTCCCCTTGGGGATTAATAAAGTATATTTCATTTCATTTTCATATATATATATATATATATATATATATATATATACTTCAGTGACATCAATAAACCAGCCTCTCTGCGTATCTTCCTCTCGGCACTAGTATACGTATACCTCTCTCCCCCCAGGGACATTAAAGACATATTGTACTTGTCATCTAATCGTGTCATTCCTCACATCAGTTAATGAGCATAAGCAACCAAAAAAAAGGTGCACGCATCAAAAAGAAGATGAAATCCTAATATGGCTTGTTGTTTCGCCAGCTGTTCCCCCAAGTGCCACACGGATGTCTACATCATTTACACAGGTGTGCTGGTTCTCAAAATCACCCAATGTAATGGACATTTGGCATCTGCTCACGGACACCAAGCCCGTCTCTTGGGTCACCTCGGAAGAGTCGGGAGCCGGAGCTCCTGTGGGAGGGGCAGCTTAAAAGTTTGCTCCGAAAACTTCTTGATTTATTCCCTCCTTGTCCTTTTCCTTGGAGAATTAGACACTTGACCCCTATGAAACATTCCGGGAAGCAGAGTTTCCCATCAAACCTTTTTATAACTCTGTCAAACTGGACAGGGAACGCTGGAAGTGTTAACCGGATCTAATGTATTCCGTTCTTATGATTTAAAACCACGACAGAGAATAGAATAGAAATATACTTTATTAATCCCCAAGGGGAGATTTGTTGACACAGTAGCACCAATAAACTAAACACAATAAAATATAAGAAAGAAAGAAAGTGTGCATAAAGTATACAAAGTGAAATATAAAATACAAAATAAAATAATATATATATATGTGTGTATGTATATATATATATATATATATATATATATATATATATATATATTCAGAACATATATGTAAATACAGCAATGTAAAATTAAATTATATATATATATACACAACATATATGTAATACAGCAATGTCAAATTAAATTAAAAAAAAATAATCAAAAAAAAAAAAAAAAATATATATATATATATATATATATATATATATATATATATATATATATATATATATATATATATATATATGACAGTGTACAGAACTTGTTTCTGAGCACCAGGTCTCTCGTTTTACTGCATTTCTCAATCAAATAAAAAAGGATCTATAATTCAATCCATACAGAACAATAACAGTCATTATATGTTAAATAATAAAAGGGGGGGGGGGGGGGTTGTATTGCTTTACTTCCTGATGCACTCATCGTGTGTGTGTCGTGTCTTTTGTGCAGCCTGCAAGTGCAACGGCCACGCCAGCATGTGCAACCCCAACAACGGGAAGTGCTTCTGCACCACCAAGGGCATCAAAGGAGATCGCTGCCACCTGTGAGTCTGCGCTCCTCTTCCCTCGTCTTCCCTCGTCTTCATCTGCCCGGGGAAATGTTTTAACCCCTCGGAGCCTCGAGCCGTTTCAGGATGATTTGTTGTTGTTGTTGTTGTTTTTGCTCCTACTACATTTGAGTTGCCGTTGCCTCCTTTTTCACTTCATCGTACGAGTCCTGCGTCTCTAAGGAAATAACTCAAACGTGTCTTTAGTGCACAGCTAAGTCTTAAAACTGAGAGCAGTGACAATCTGCAACCCCAAGGTCGTCGGTTCGATCCCCACTCTCCCCATTAGTTGGAAGTCAAAGTGTCCTTGAGCAAGGCACTGAACCCCCAGTTGCTCCCCAGGCGCATCACTGCTGCCCACTGCTCCTTCATGACTGAGGATGGGTTAAAGCAGAGAACACGTTGTTGCCTGTGTACCTGTACTCTGTGTACCTGTACTCTGTGTACCTGTACTCTGTGCAATGACAATAGATTGAATCCAATCCAATTACAATTACACACGTTTTGCTGAATCGAGAGAATTATATATATTTTTTTCCAGGATCTGGTTCGTGAAAAATATTTCTTTTTGGATGAAATGAAACCTGTAAAATAAAGGCTTTGAAATATATATATATATATATTTTTAACCCAATTTTAAGCTTCGATTTTTAAATGTATTTTATTTGTCACACATGACTCGTTTTAAATGTGAAAATCTGACGATAATTCCCATTTTTACAGTTTTGGGCTATTTACAGAAGTTTTTAGAAATTCTGGAAGTTTACTTGTTTTTGGCGCCCTGAAATGGCAGCTGGTCATTACTGCGAGCATCACTCACCTGAGCTCGAGCTTCCCAAAACCAATTAAAAAGTTTAGATACAAGTTTCACAAATCATCGGTATGACGCCGAGGCTTTATGACGTCCGTCACTTCCTTTCTTCTTAATCTGTTTTCTCATTGTGACTCACGCCCACTTTGTTTGTTTTAACGGCAATTAAATCGTCCTAATTTTCCTCTCTCTCTTCTTTTCCTCCGTGTTTGCCGTCTGCCCCTCGACTTCCACCTCATCTCCACCGATCGTCCGCCTCCTTCTCACAGGTGTGAAGTCGAGAATCGTTACCAAGGCAACCCCCTCAAAGGAACATGCTACTGTAAGTGGAAGTGTGTGTGCGTGTGTGTGTGTGTGTGTGTGTGTGTGCGTGTGTCATTAAGAAGTCTGATGTTTAGAGCGATAACGGCCTCAGACGGCGTCTCTTAAAAGAAGTCGCCGGTGAAAAGAATCCAGAGTGAGAAGTTTTCAATTCAGTTCATTTGTAGAGCCCATTTTCACACGTACACATAGACATCCCTGACCTTTGACCTTTGACCTCACATGGGATCAGGAACAACTCCCAAATAAACCTTCAGGGGGAAAAGGTGAAGAACCCTTGAGGAGAGAACAGAGGAGGATCCTCTCCAGGTGGACAGGTGTCATAGAGGTCATGTGACCAGAAGGACAGATTAGAGTTAAAACACATTCAATGAATATGACAGAGTGATGAAGAGTTGGTAGTCGGCATATTCCACGATGGAGACCTCCACCATCCATCAACGTGAAAGTGTTTTTCCGCAGAACGCGGCGGCGCTTTGCGAACAGCCGTCTTCCTCCGTTCCTTCACGCCGCCGTGGCGCCCGCTCTGCCGGGGAACGCCGCGCGCACAGCCGATTAGTCTCCTGTCGTTATTATTCCCGTCATCTTCCGTTCATGCGCCGAGGAATACGATAATGCGGTGGGACTTCACTGGCGCCGTCCTCCGCGGTCCATAAGCACTTATTCCTCATTATTTTATAATTTGATGATTTTTTTGGGGGGATTTTTTTTTTCCCAGAGTACAGAAGGAGCGCTAAACGGCGGTCGACGGCTCGTGTCGCTCGGCGCCGTCTCGTCTCTTCTGACGTGCGCCTCGCGATGTGAATTAAATACGCGTTATTCATGTGACGACTAATTAGTTAATCGCTTGTCAGAAAATGAATCGACCGCGACTTCCAGATTGTTCCGGCATCTCAAATAAAAGGATTTGCGGCTCTTGTGTTTATTTTAGATGTCGATCGCAGTCGGTAATCAACGCACCGATGATCTGTGATCTGGAGCTGAATTTAATCAGTTACAGAGAAATGCGAATACAAATATTTTGTGAACCCAATTTAGTTTTTGTCATTTTTAAAGCCCCGTTATGTAGTGTTTCCCTCGTAGCGCCCCCTTCAGGTGTTTAACGTGTACTTCAGTGTGGTAAATACCCAGTTACGATAGATCAGGTGTGGTGACCTCTGGCTCTGAGCCATATGTGGCTCTTCTGGTGACGCATATGGCTCTTTTGAGTTTGAGTTAATAATAATCTCCTCCGCCCCCTGTAACTTTCTCTCTCCTCCAGATGACAGCAGCAGTAATGTCAGGTCCCTTTCTTAAAGACGTCTTTGTTCTTTAAACTAAAGGTCTGTTATTGGTCGTCTCCACAGCAGCATGTCTCTCTGTCTCTACGTCGCGTAGCGGAGACAATAAAAAGTCCCCTGTGAGGTGGACTGGACTATGTGACGCTGGTCATCATGACAGAAAGCAGGTCCAAGGACCGGGCGCTACAACATGTGACAGAGTGGAGTTTTCTCCCCACAGACCCCGATGGAGGAGGAGGAGACATCTACATATTAAAAGTCTTTGTAGCGGCACCGTGTTGTTCAAGCTGTTATTTTAAGGTACAATTGTTACATAGTGTCGCTTTAAAAGTAAAAAACTCCAAACGCACACTTTCGGTCCGGCTCGAAGCGCTCGCCCAGACCGCTCGGCGCTCGGCGCTCGTCCTCCTGCAGACCTTCGCGATGCGTCCGCCAAGTAGGAGGTCGATCGGATTAACGATCGTGGAGGAAATCAAAGCTCGGACACAAAGAGTCCGTCTCGCTTCCTTTGTGAAGAGATTTTTCGGGCGGATTAAAAGAGACGGTGATGAGAGGTGGAACGAAAATACTCAACTCTGGATTTCTGATATTTGATTTCAACATTCTATATCAGCGTGGGCTGCTTTATTGATCCTTATTTAAAAATATCAGTTTCCATAAATAATATTTGTATTTCATTCACTAAAATCTTCTTTTTCTTCTTCTTTTCTTTCTCCTTCCTCTGCCCACCTTTCTTCTTCTCCTTCTTTTTCTTTTTTCTCCTTATTCTCCTTCTTTTTTCTCCTGCTTCTTTCTTTTTTCTCCTTTCTCCGCCCACCTTTCTTCTCCTCCTTTTCCTTCTTTTTTCTTCTGCTTCTCCTTCTTTTTCTTTTTCTCCTTCTTTTTTCTCCTTCCTCTGCCCACCTTTCTTCTTCTTCTTCCACTTGTTCTTCTTCTTCTCCTCCTCCTTCTTTTTTCTCCTTCTCCTTCTTTTTTCTACTCCTTATCCTTCTTTTTTCTCCTCCTTATCCTTCTTTTTCTTTTTTCTCCTTTTCTTTCTCCTTCCTCTGCCCATCTTTCTTCTTTTTCTTCTTCTTATTTTCCTTCTTCTTTTTTCTCCTTCCTCCGCCCACCCTTCTCATTTTCCTTCTCCTCCTCCTTCTCCTTATTTTCCTTCTCCATCATTTTTCTTCTGCTTCTCTTTCTTTTTCCTCCTTCTTCTCCTTCCTCTTCCTCTTCATCAATCCCCTCCCCTCTCTGCCACCCTTCAAACAGACACGCTCCTCATCGACTACCAGTTCACCTTCAGCCTGTCGCAGGAGGACGACCGTTACTACACCGCCATCAACTTCGTGGCCACGCCGGAGGAGGTGAGTCTCAGGAGGCGGCGCCCCGTCTATCGGGTTAAAGAACGAGAAGACAAGGGCCACCCCCCACACACACACACACACACACACACACACACACCTCAACGCTTCTCCTGTTGTTTCTGCTCCAGTTCAGGAATGATGATGTCAGAGGTTATTGCATAATAGTAACAATGAAGGGAAACCTGTCAAGTAACATATAATATGACACCGGTCCCGTTTTGGGGTTAGAGACGCTTTGTGTTTAGGTAACTTTTTATGAACAGAATAGACCAATCTTCATACACAAGCTCCACATCAAAGGCGATGCTTATTAGCAACATAAAACGGAAGCATGGCTTATTATAAGTAAAATGTATAGATGGTACAATATAAAACTACAACGGGCACTCGGTAGAGCGCATACCTCCTCATATCACAAGATTGGGCGTTGAATTATGAACATGAAAATGTACCGTGCTATGGTAAAAAGAAGATTTTGACATTTTCTTGACCTTGACCTTTGACCCGGTCAATACCAAAATCTAATCAAATGATTCCCTGATAATAACCAATCATCCCATCAAATTTCATGCGATTCGGTTTAATACTTTTTGACTCATGCGAATAACACGCATACAAATACACGGAGATCAAAACTTTACCTTCTGCATTTCCAATGCGAAGGTAATAAGCAAGCAATAGAGAAAATCATAATATATGAGATTCAACTACAGATGTTTTTCCTGCAAATGGGAGCTTGTGCCGCCGGCTGCAGCATCTGGAGCCTAACATACATACAGTGAGTGAGCCAGAAAAAGATTTGGTATGTCAAAATACAAAGTATGTCAAATGTAGAATGCCCAAAACACCCGGAGGTTCCACCGCATCCGCTCACATTTGGCGACATGCAAAGCTGCACGCTTGTGTTGGCGCTCTGACCCACAACCAGACCTGTGAGCCCGAAGGTCAAAGGTGCCACGTCAGGGCGAAGGAGCACGACCCACCCTGAGTAGATAGATAGATAGATAGATAGATAGATAGATAGATAGATAGATAGATGGATACTTTATTAATCCCGAGGGACATTTAGGTCAACCAGTAGCTTATACATTTAACATTAAACTTAACTCGCAAACAACAATACACATAGGGGGAACATGTACACAGGGAGTAGGGAGAATGCAGAATTTACAGATAAAGTGTGCATTGGTTGAGTGTTTATATCCACGAGGATGTGCAAAAAGCTATAAATAAATGCTATACATAAACCAGTCTGTGCAATGGGCCTGTATAGCCAAAAAGAGTAAAAAATATGGACAGTGGGATGGAAATAAAAATGAATGAATGAAATATACTTTATTAATCCCCAAGGCGAAATGTGTTGGCAACAGTAGCAGCACCGATAAAACTAAACACAATAAAATATAAGTATAAGAAAGAAAGAAAGTGACTGTGCATAAAGTAAAGTGTGCAAAGTGAAATAGAAAATACAAAATAAAATAAAATATACATGCATATATACACAACATATATGTAATATGTAAAATAGCTGAGAAGCGGAGAGGAGACGGAGGTAGACTCATGCAGAGTCTCCCCCCCCCCCCCCCCCCCCCTCTGGCGTGGTGTTGTACGTTATAAGTGCAGCCGCAGTGCGCGCTCCATGTAACGAGTACAACGTGTGTTTCATCCAGTGGAGACGTCGCCCACTGGCTGTTACGTCTAAATCCTCCGTAATATCGTGGAGTCCGGAGAGACGCGGGGCGCCTTGGACCGGGTCGGTTTGTAAATGTGTTTACGCGATGATTAAAGTAAACGCCTCTCGCTCCCACTCGGCGTTATCAAAGCGGATATCGCCGCGCGGCCGAACACTCGCGGCCTTTTTAACGCACGTCGTCTCCGTCGTCGACTCCTGTTCAAACATTTGGTTTGCTAATGCAGCTTCCATTAGCGCGCGAATGTGCACCGCGGTGACTGTTTGTACAGTGGGGGGGGGGGGCTCTGTATTTACAGTACAGCAAAGGGGCTTTTAATACATGGAAACACATTTTGTAAATGTTTCTTATATTTCTTTCTTTCTTTTTTATAAACGTCCTATGCACGTTTCTATAATAATGATTAGGGATGGGTATAATTATTTATTTTTCCATGCCGGTGCTAAACCGTTACTTTTTTAAACGATACCGGTGCCTAAACGGTGCCTGAACCGATACTCTTTTTTTTTTTTTTTTACGCACAATGAGGACATTAAAAACCTCTTTGGTCAGATTCCCTGTAGAAGCCGTTATCATGGAGCACCGACACACAACGGATATCAGACTGTTAACAAACACAATCGGCGTTTCTCAATCAGCGTACTTGTGCGTCCTTTCCTCTACTTGTGTCCTTTCCTCTACTTGTGTCCTTTCCTCTACTTGTGTTCTTTCCTCTACTTGTGCGTCCTTTCCTCTACTTGTCCTTTCCTCTACTTGTCCTTTCCTCTACTTGTGTCCTTTCCTCTACTTGTGTCCTTTCCTCTACTTGTGTCCTTTCCTCTACTTGTGCGTCCTTTCCTCTACTTGTGTCCTTTCCTCTACTTGTGTTCTTTCCTCTACTTGTGTCCTTTCCTCTACTTGTGTTCTTTCCTCTACTTGTGTCCTTTCCTCTCCTTGTGTCCTTTCCTCTACTTGTGTCCTTTCCTCTACTTGTGTCTTTTCCTCTACTTGTGTCCTTTCCTCTACTTGTCCTTTCCTCTACTTGTCCTTTCCTCTACTTGTGTCCTTTCCTCTACTTGTGCGTCCTTTCCTCTACTTGTGTCCTTTCCTCTACTTGTGTCCTTTCCTCTACTTGTGCGTCCTTTCCTCTACTTGTGTCCTTTCCTCTACTTGTGTCCTTTCCTCTACTTGTGTCCTTTCCTCTACTTGTCCTTTCCTCTACTTGTGTCCTTTCCTCTACTTGTGTTCTTTCCTCTACTTGTGCGTCCTTTCCTCTACTTGTGTCCTTTCCTCTACTTGTGTCCTTTCCTCTACTTGTGTCTTTTCCTCTACTTGTGTCCTTTCCTCTACTTGTCCTTTCCTCTACTTGTGTCCTTTCCTCTACTTGTCCTTTCCTCTACTTGTGCGTCCTTTCCTCTACTTGTGCGTCCTTTCCTCTACTTGTGTCCTTTCCTCTACTTGTGTCCTTTCCTCTACTTGTGTCCTCTCCTCTCCTTGTGTCCTTTCCTCTCCTTGTGTCCTTGTGTCCTGTCTCCTCATCAGTCTCAGGTTCATGTTCACACTCAAAGTTCTTCTCTCTTCACGGTCAAAACACCCGGATGTGACTTGCTCCTCCCACTTTACCCAGGATGCATCAGATGAGACTTGTGCGTACTCTGGCCAGCCGATATCCCAGAATGCATTTCACCAGCAACCGGAAAAACAATAGCGGAGGAGAAAATAAACTGACAGATGACTTTTTATAAATACTACTGTTGAGTCAGGAATGTCATTTTAGGATGTTTTGTTTATTTGACTGTAAAAAATAAGTTACAGTGAATAATGAGAGTAAAGTCAGGAGAAGAACAGCTGATGTGGTGACGTCATCAAGTCAGCTGCTGCTCCATCGCAGAAAGACCGTCCTCCCGTCCTCCGGAGTCTGGACTCCCGGGACCAGAAGAACACAAGAACACACGTCTAGTCGTGTTCTTTGGATCGAGAAACGCCGTCAATCGGCTCAGGCACGGTCCGGGTCGTACCGGTTGTATTGGAACTGGTCACCACATTGGCAGCGGTTTCCGGTACCCAACCCTAATAATGAGGTGTAATGAGGTGTAATGAGGTGTAATGAGGTGTAATGAGGTGGTGACGGGCTGCTCTCCGTTTCCTCTGTCCCTCCTCAGCCAAACCGCGATCTGGACATGTTCATAAACGCTTCGAAGAACTTCAACCTGAACATCACCTGGGCCGCGAGCTTCACCGGTAGGTCTCCACGGAACACCCCGACGATCAGAGGATTAATGACCTCCGACTTTGATGATAAAAGAAACATTTAAAAAAGCAAAAGGCTGAAAATAAGCTCATGGTTCTTGTGGAATTTTGTATTTCGCTCGTTTTGGTCTTAGTCGAATAAGATATAAGTTTATTTATTTTTACATTTTTTGTTCACTACTACTCAATGAGTACTCGATAGTTTTGGGGGTGAAGTATTCCTTACTTTCCTCGCCCCTCTCCCCCCTCCGTCTCTTCACGCTCTTAACTCTCTCTCCGTCCGTCTCCTTCCTTTCCCCCCTCTGTCACTCAGCAGGCACTCAGTCCGGCGAGGAGATCCCCATCGTCTCGCGGAGCAGCATCAAGGAGTTCAAAGACAGCTTCTCCAACGAGAACTTCGACTTCCGCAACAGCCCCAACATCACCTTCTTCGTCTACGTCAGCAACTTCACGTGGCCCATTAAGATCCAAGTAAGTCCAGAGAGTTCACGTCGACGTGAAGCTCGAGGCGTTTCGCGAGCGTTACCGTCCGACTTTCAGAATCCAAATAAAAAATGTAGCTTGAAATTACCAAAAAACATAAAGGTATTTAAATACAGATTAAATCCAATGTATTGTGCTGGAGTCCTCAACAGAGGAGCCTTTGTGCTGCTCCGGATTCCTCTGAGCCGGCCAGATTTCAATTCTGACTGACAGAAAGACACATTCAGCTGCCACTTCTAATGTTTGGCGTCCGCTGACGGGTATCGTGTTGATTCAGGGGAAGAAAGCTGACTGGTTCAATACGACACTGGAAATCTATAAATGGGAGGCTGTGTGCTTTGGCAACATGGGCGGCGGCGGCGATGACTGGAATGAATGTGAATGGGATGTCACGGGGAGGGGAAGTTGAAACGGCTCTCCGTTGAACCAAAATAGAGAAGGGTGAGCCAATCGATCGGCCAGATTTATTATTTATTTATGGCGTCCAACAAATGTGCCTCGCGTTATTCGGGAGGCTTTCGATGTAGACGTTTAGCCAGCTCGGCCTGTACAACTAAATCCTGTTGCTTTTTAGTGTGACACACAAACATTTCAAGAGCAGCATGTCTCAAATAAGTATGGAGGACGTAAAATAACGTGAGTATAAATAAATAAATAAATGCATGAATGAATACAAGAATAAATAGATAAATGCTTAAATAAATGTATACATGAATACAGAAATAAGTAAATAAATGCTGAAATAAATGTATAAATAAATAAATACAGGAATAAATAAATAAATGTTTAAATAAATAAATACAAGAATAAATAAATAAATGCTGAAATGAATGTATAAATAAATGCTTAAATAAATGTATAAATAAATAACTATAGGAATAAATATATAAACGCTTAAATACATTTATAAATAAATACAGGAATAAATAAATGAATGCTTATATAAATGTATAAATGAATATCGGAATAAATAAATGCTTAAATACATGTATAAATAAATAAATATATACAGGAATAAGTAAATAAATGCTGAAATAAATGTATAAATAAATACAGAAATGAATAAATATAAGTTATAACTCAACAGGACATCATTAAATTAATGTATTTCTACATTTCTGTATTTCTTCATTTATTTATATCTCTATGTATGTGTCCACACGTATTTCTTCATTTATTTATGTGTGACATTTATGTGTCCTTGTATGCGAATGAGCTGGTGACTTTTCACTGAGAGGCTTCTCTTTTAGAGTGAAAAAGTTCTGGCCGGTTAAAATGGCAGAACGTAAACGTCGTCCAGTTGCCAGTGAACCGCTGGTCGCTGCGGGAGCTTTCCCCCGGCGTTGACGTGGCTCCCCGTGAATGAGCCTCTGTCTGCGTACAGCCACGGCTCAATGGCCCTTTCTTCCCGTACGCCAGAGCGGCGAAGCCGTGGTGTCGGGCGTTTAAAGCCTGGAATTGTCTTTATCCCTTTTTAAATGTGCAACGACGGATCAGTTTCGTGGCATTTTCTCCGTTGCGTGAACCTCACACCGCGGACACTGACGATACTCGTTTCTGATTCTCAAGCAGACGTCCATAGTGACAGCTGATGACGTCAAGGAGTGTTTCGTTGCCATGGCGTCATCCTGATGATACACTCTGTAGTGTCCTGATGTAGACAATAATGGATTTTCTTTGGGCCGGGGGGGGCATAAAGATACTCTCTTGGCTAACCGCCTATCAACAGATCTCATATCTTGAAAAGGCACGATGTAGGAAGGTCCGACTGAACGGGAACTCGATGTATTGCAGGGTTCCTACGGTCATGGAGAAGCTGGAAAAGTCAAGGAATTTTTAAATGATCATTTCCAGGCCTGGAAAAGTCATGGAAAAAACTTTGATCATAAAAGTATTGAAAAAGTCATGGAAATTTGTTCATTTCTGCCGATTTTGAAATAATTAATATGTTTTTTTCAAGAAAGACGCTCAAAATATAAGCCGGCGTACGCTCTCAATACGCAACATTTTCTAAATATTTCATGTTCATACCAAAATATCAGTTTGGTCATGGACATTTGGTTTAAAGTCCTGGAAATCCACTGGTCAAAATGTGTAAGAACCCTGTATTGATATCTGATAAAAAATTTTTTTTTTTTTTTTGTGTTTATTCTCAAAAGCAGAGCACACAGTTATACATTGCACATGTTATTTTTCATTTCCCCAACACAGAACAAATCGAACAAATCGCACTGCTTCAATTTTCAAAAAAGCATATTACAGTATTAATAGTTCAAGTATTACACAAAAGTAAAAAATAGTGTAGGAGTTAATACAGTCAAACAGAAACCAGAAATGAGTAAATTATTGCTATTATTAGTTCCTACAACAGCGTCAAGACAACTTAAATAGCTTCCTTTTTTCTCCTTCCTGTAAGTAATTTTTTTTAGAAAGAAAAAAGAAACATTAAAGGTCACAGAAATGGTTTATGAATCTAATGAGAGAGTCTTCAAATCATCAAAGTATTTTATAATCGGACCCCAAGTAGATTCAAAGAACTTGTTTTTCTCAAATTTTAAGAATAACACCAGATCTTTGAACCACAAGGAGGAACTGGGAGGGCGTTCCCAGTGAATATAAACGCGTCTCCAGATACGTTCACATGCAGCTGAAAGTTCGCTCACGGGTGTCTTTTTGAGGATCACCCTCTAGCGTAGCGGTTCATTTCTCCTCCTCGTACTCATGGAGCTCTGCCTTCGCCAGCGAGGTAATATTTTCTTTTTAAATATAATTTTATTTTCAATATTCGTCTTTTTCTGCCGACTCGTCTACAAAAGATCTCTTCCTCACAACAGACCCTGTTTTTTTTATTTTGTTGTCCTTTTCTGACTCCTCGCCTACTGCAGTTTGGCACTGGGATACTTGTGTGTGCGTGTGTTTGTTTGTTTGTGTGTGTGTGTGTGTGTGTGTGTGTGTGTGTGTGTGTGTGTGTGTGTTGGCAGGTGGAGATCGCATTGTTGGAAAGCAGTTTGTAAACAGCAGCGCAGAAAGAGCACGAGCAAAGTGGAACGTTAAGTTGAAACACATGCTGCATTCAGAGAGGGCTGTGAGCAGCTCTCTCCCTCTCCTCTCTCTCTCCCTCTCTTTCACTCACTTTTGCTCTCTCTCTCTCTCTCTCTCTCGCTCACTCTCTTTCTTTCCCTCTCTCTGCCTCCCTCTCTCCCTCTCTCTGCCTCCCTCTCTCTCTACTTCTCTCTCTCTGCCTCTCTCTCTCTCCCTCTCCCTCTCTCTGTCTCTCTGCCTCTCGCTCTCTCTCCCTCTCTTTCACTCTCTTTTGCTCTCTCTGCCTCTCTCTCTCTCTCTCTCGCTCACTCTCTTTCTTTCCCTCTCTCTGCCTCCCTCTCTCTCTCTCTCTGCCTCCCTCTCTCTGTCTCTCTCCCTCTCTGCCTCTCTCCCTCTCCCATCTCCCTCTCTCTCTCTGTCTCTCTGCCTCTCTCTCTCTTGTTGCATTCACAACCCAACCTGCAGTTAGTCAGCACACACTTTATTTGTTGCCCCCCCCCCCAAAAAAAAAAAAAAAAAACCCGGAATACATCGAATAAATAAAAAAATCCTACCGATCAAATTCAAGGTACCAAACTTCTGCAAGTCACAGATTTTAGGAATCACACTTTGATGTCGTCGTGTTGACCCAACAACAACAGGTCCTACACCGAGGGCCAAAGTGCATTCTGGGATGACTTCCTTACCGCTGAGCGGCTCACACACACACACACACACACACACACACACTCCCTTCTTTATCTCTCCTGATGAAGAATGGATCCGGATTGAATGATGTTTGTAATGAAACGCAAATCCCAGACTGATGACATTAAGGAGCTGTGATGTCCCGCTCCGGGCCGTCGTGTCACGACGCGCTGGAGATGAGAGCGGGCTGCGATCTCAAGCCCCGCTGTGGAGCAGCAGCTGGCCGGAGGAGTGTTTATCTCTGGGCCCCGCGTGGCCGCTTGGTGGGTGTGTTTTGATACTGATCACCCACAGAGGGTAGGACACACACACACACACACACACACACACACACACACACACACACACAGTTTTCTTCTATAGCGTCCTTTTTCCTTCAAAACTCCATTGTGTCTGTCGGAAGCCATTTAAAAGTGGAACATGTCTCGTTCACATCGCCCGGCTTGACAGGCCCTGCTGTGAGATTATGTGTGTGTGTGTGTGTGTGTGTGTGTCCCCCTCCCCCTCTGCTGGCCACAGAGCGAGAGTCGCCCGGACCTCCCGCCGCCGCCGCGCGCCGCTGGCACCTGAGATCAATCGCTACGGCGACGTTAAGAAGCAGCGATGACACGCGCCGTGGATTGATTTAGATTATTTTTTTTGCGTTGTTCTTAAAAGGGTTTATTGTGTCATTTGAAGAGAGAAAGACTCGATGTGTACGTAATCCCCTCGAGGAGCAGCCGGCTTCGATCGGCCGCCGTCACGAAGAGAGCGAGGTGGAAGAGCCCCGGCTGACGAGGCTCCTGTGATGGTTCCTGCTGCTCGGTTCACACTGCCAGAGGGAGTGTTGCTCTAATCCTTTATTTTCACAGGAAGTAAAAAGTTACCGACAAACCGTTTCCTGTTAATTGCGCGATGCAAATTGGCACCTTTTTAGAAAGGTATTTCCAAAAAGCCGTCTGTAGTGCTTTGTGGAGGTGCGAGTAGGGACATGTGTCTCTTAGAAAAGAGAGAAATCCTCCTCGCGTCGGAGCGTTTTAGAGTATTTTGGAGAAAAAGTGATAGGAAAAAATGTCAAATCTATATTTTTATTCGGGTTTTCAGCTAGTTTGGTTGTCAAGGCCAAATCGTGACTGAGAACAGAGCTCATTGAGACCCAGACAAGACCAAAGCAGGCTGGGACCAAGTCAGGAAGACCAAGACCAGACCCCCAACCTACAAAACCCGAATAAAAATATATATTTTAAATTTGTTCTTATTACTTTTTCTCCAAAATACTCTAAAACGCTCCGACGCGCGCAGGATTTTTATTTTTATTTTTAGAGAAAAATGTCCTACTTGCACCTTTTT
>CM070093.1:2725000-2727500 GCA_036178185.1 Liparis tanakae
AAATAAAAAAACGCCGATGTATCGAACATTACATGCAGTCCAATATTCACGTCCGGGAGTTCTCACCTCGGGCTCATTATGTTGATTAATGGCTTTGAAGAGTGAATCCAAACTTCTATTTTTTTATCGCGTTTAAACTCGGGAACTTTTTACATTCCTGGAGGTTTTCATGAATTTCATACACAGAAGTTGTGTCTTCATGCAGGTCGAGAAAATCCCCAGAGAGTAAACCCAAAAAATGATTCCACAATTCCCAAATGTTTTGGGAAAATCAATGAAAATGCTTTATTTTTTCCTCTTTTTTCTTAAATGAATGGAATATACTTTATTAATCCCCAAGAGGAAATTTGGTGACAACAGAATCAGCCCGATAAAAGTAAACACAATAAAATACAAGTATAAGAAAGAAAGAAAGAAAGTGACAGTGCATAAAGTAAAGTGTGCAAAGTGAAATATAAAATACAAAATAACATAAAATAAAATATATATGTATATATACACAGCATATACACAACATATATGTAAATTTAGATATAAATAAAGCACTGTAAAATTAAATTAAATATATATATCTGGATAGTGTGCAAAATGCAAAGTGTGTGTATGTGTGTAGTGTAAATACACACATATATATATATAATTCTTCCTCAAACTATCATGTTTTTGTATTTAAAACGTGGCGCTGCTATAGCCACAAACCCTTTGAAGTAAAAGTGACCTGAATGACACATTTCTTGGCTATATAAGTCCAAACTGCTGCACTGAGGAAGCTAAAAGAGTGATCATAAAATGCAACTCATTTTATTTAACAATGCACACTAGGACATATTTGTCACGGAGATATTACTCTCCTGGCCGTGTTTGCAGGCTGAATTTTTACATCATCGAGCTCCCCACTGCCATCAGGACAGCAGGAAGTCTCTTCATCGAGACTAAAAACATCTTCAGACTATATCTGGATTAAACCACAGATTAGCACTTCAGTGGCTCTTAAATGGCCCCTTCTTATTTACTCATGTTATTACTTATGGTATTACTATGTTATTACTTATCATACTACTCATGTTATTACTCATGGTATTACTCATATTATTACTTATGGTATTATTCATGGTATTACTCATGGTTCTTCTCATGGTATTACTCATGGTATTACTCATGGTATTGCTCATGTTATTACTTATGGCATTACTCATGGTATTACTCATGGTATTACTTATGGTATTACTCATGTTATTACTCATGGTATTACTCATATTATTACTTATGGTATTATTCATGGTATTACTCATGGTATTACTCATGGTATTACTCATGGTATTACTCATGGTATTACTCATGGTATTGCTCATGGTACTACTCATGGCATTACTCATGGTATTACTCATGGTATTACTTATAGTATTACTCATGGTATTACTCATGTTATTATTGATGGTATTACTCATGGTATTACTCATGGTATTACTCATGGTATTGCTCATGGTACTACTCATGGCATTACTCATGGTATTACTCATGGTATTACTTATAGTATTACTCATGTTATTATTGATGGTATTACTCATGGTACTACTCATGGTATTACTCATGGTATTACTCATGGTATTACTCATGGTACTACTCATGGTATTACTTATGGTATTACTTATAGTATTACTCATGTTATTATTGATGGTATTACTCATGGTACTACTCATGGTATTACTCATGGTACTACTCATGGTACTACTCATGGTATTACTTATGGTATTACTCATGTTATTACTCATGGTACTACTCATGGTACTACTCATGTTATTACTTCTGGTACTTTTGTAGTTTGACTATCTTGAAGAAATGTTACTTTCTGTATTCTTGTTGTTCTTAGTTTGTTCTCTAGGTTGATGAACTTATTGTAAGTCTCTTTGGATAAAAGCGTCTGCTACATGTCATGTCATGTCATGTAATCCAGCCTACATTTCTCTCGGAGTTCCTTCAAAGCGAGAAAAGTTTCATCTGGTTCATGCAGCCAGTGTTCAGCTAAAGGTGCACCTGCAAGTGAGACTTGACCCTCACGGGGAACCGTCTCGGAGGAAAGAATTGCACAAGTAAATTACAAAATGACTCTATAATGGCCTAATCAGCCAAGTGTTCTTTTTCCAGCGTGGCAATGAAGTGGGATCCGAGTCCTTTCTTCTTGATGGATGCATTAAAGTAACCGGAGAGAAAGTAGGCCACGCGCACGCTGGCCGCTCGTTGAGTCCTGATGGTCAGCGTGGCGCCGAGGCCTGAAGCCCTAGAACGTTCTCTTACACTTACGCTTCCTGATTTGCACGTCTGACCCAAGTGATGCTTATATTTAGTGCGTGGCTGGTCCCAGCGGGAAGAGAACCCTCGACGCTGCCGGGGATTAGCGTCAAAGATGGAGTTTAAATGATGGAGAAAGAATCGGTTCTGATCCATTTTAAATCAACAGTGGAAAGGCCTTAAACCAGCAGTCATATATCCATATATGTAT
>CM070093.1:2732500-2900000 GCA_036178185.1 Liparis tanakae
AAAGAAATCCTCAGTTTATAGAATAAATCCAACATCTGCTACTTACTCTCTCTCTCTCTCTCTTTCTCTCTCCCATACACAACATTATGATTGTTATATAATAATGATTGAACTGACGTCTAAAGCAGACACTGTTTTCACACATACAAACATCCACAGTGTACATGTTAAAAAAAGAAAATGTGCCTCTTACTCACTTCCCCTTCTTCATCTCTAGGAGAGAGAGAGAGAGAGAGAGAGAGAGAGAGAGAGAGAGAGAGAGAGAGAGAGAGAGAGAGAGAGAGAGAGAGAGAGAGAGAGAGAGAGAGAGAGAGAGAGAGAGAGAGAGAGAGAGAGAGAGAGAGAGAGAGAGAGAGAGAGAGAGAGAGAGAGAGAGAGAGAGAGAGAGAGAGAGTTTCCCCGGGCGTTCTGCAGGGGCTGCCGCAGGTGCTGTGCCAGCTCTCCCTTCTTCTCCCATCTTTTCTAGTCCTGTGTCTCTTTCTCTATGTGTCCTCCTCTTCCTCCTCTTCCTCCCCGCCATCTGTATCCCGCGCCTGTCCATTTACGCCCCCCCTCCCCCCCCCCCACCCTCTCTACCTCAGTGTGTCTTTTTGTTTTGTTGTCTTTCTTTACCTCTGCGCTGCTTCTCTCCACCTTCTTTCTTATTCCTTCCACACGTCCGGCCTTCTCTTCATCTTCCTCGCCCGTCCACCTCTTTTTTTTTCTCCTCCTCCACCCCTCTATCTCGCATTCTTCAACGCTCGCTCTCTGCGGCTGACCCTCGGCGGCGAGCAGCCGGAGTGAGATGCGAGTGGGACACGGAGCAGATGGAGGGAGCTGAACCCCCCCGATAGGTCCGCCGCGTCCCGATTTAATAATAAATGACTCGGATCAGTCGGTTTGACTCGGCGCATCCGCCCTCTGCCGCCGCCGCTCCTCTTCCTCACCTGTGAGGAGTCGGGAGTCAGGAGGAGAGCAAAGGGAACAGGGCAGCGACGCCCTCCCGGGGATTCCCGAGAGGGAGGCGACGTCTTTTCTTCCCATCGGCCTCGACGCGCCTCCAAAGCTCTCGGGGTCCATCTCACATTACATAACACGTCCAGGGTCTCTTGCCGCGTGGAAGTTCCTCTCATCTGTGTTTTTTTGTCAGGGTTCGTACGGTCATGGAAAACCTGGAAAAGTCATGGAATTTTAAAACGGTCATTTCCAGACCTGGAAAAGTCATGAAAAAAAACTTGAATCATAAAAGTTTTTGAAAAGTCATGGAAATGTGTTAAAATCACATGTTCATTAACACAGAGTTTAAAATAATTAATGTTTGTTTAACCTCTTCCCCTCCACCCCCATTTTCGAGCAAAAACGCCTAAAATGATCTAACAAAATTTAAAATGGCTGTAGGTTCTGAACCCCTCAGCAGGGTTCGTACGCTCATGGAAAACCTGGAAAAGTCATGGAATTTTAAAATGGTCATTTCCAGGTATGGAAAAGTCATGAAAAAAAAATGTATCATAAAAGTTTGGGAAAAGTCATGGAAATGTGTTATAATCACGTGTTCATTTACGCCGAGTTTGAAATAATTAATCTGTTTTTTAAAGAAAGACGCTCAAAATATAAGCCGGCGTACGCAATCAATACACAAAATGTTCTACATTTTTCATGTTTTTACAGAGATTTCAGTTTGGTCATGGAAATTTGGTTTGAAGTCATGGAATAGTCATGGAAAAGTCCTGGAAATCCATTGGTCAAAATGTGTAAGAACCCTGTTTTAGGAAAGTGTTTGCTTCTGTTTGAGGAGAAGCATCGTCTTCAGACTCCTGCAGGATTGAGGACAGTTACTTCTGGAAAAGTCCCTCTTCTTCTTATTCCCTCCAGTTTTTGTATTGCTGTTGGTCTGATCTCTTTACCTGTTCGGATTGAGGTGCTTTAGCTGCTCCTCTCTTCACCAATCCATTTCTAAATCCTCCCATCCCCACAGTTGTTTTTCATCCCTCTTTCATTGCAGTTTTTTTTTTTTTTTATCCCCACCGCTCACTCCATCACATCTCGGGTGGCGTGCACATCGAGTTGTCAGCCTCCAGTAGCGTCCTACAGGTGATCACCTGTGCACCCGTTGTCGCTCCAGATGTTCGGTATAAACGTGTATTTTGCAGAAGTTTTTTTCGTCGTTGCAAAGGCTGTTGATTTCATTAAACTTTTTTTTTTCGACCGAAAGCGGCGGTTTTAATTAGCCGCGAGCCCGTCGTCTCAAGAGGTGAACCGATAGCGGCGATGGCAAATTTAATTATCTGTGGCTAATTAGCAGCTTTGAATTGGCAGATGAACAAAGCTCTTTGAACGGGACAGAAAAAAAAGAAAAGAAGTGCTCTCCAACCTGTTTGTTCACGCGCCACGGCAGCGGCCAAAATAAGTGGATTTAAATGTGCAGATCGGCAAAGAATCACGCAAAGGCGCCACTTTAAATCTCTCTTGGAAATCAGTCATACTGGATGAAAAAAAATGAGAATGTGTTCAACTGCTCCAAAGAAGACGGGGTAGCTCTACTTCTGCATATATGTTATTGTGTTCATAACATTATAATATATAATATATGTTACTGTGTTTATAACATTATAATATATAATATATGTTATTGTGTTCATAACATTATTATATATAATATATGTTATTGTGTTTATAACATTATTATATATAATATATGTTATTGTGTTTTTAGCATTATAATATATAATATATGTTATTGTGTTCATAACATTATAATATATTATATATGTTATTGTGTTTATAACAATATAATATATAATATATGTTACTGTGTTTATAACATTCTAATATATAATATATGTTATTGTGTTTTTAACATTCTAATATATAATATATGTTACTGTGTTCATAACATTATTATATATAATATGTTGTGTTCATAACACTATTATATATATATATATATATGTTATTGTGTTCATAACATTATAATATATATTATAAGTTAATGTGTTCATAACATTATTATATATAATATATGGGCTACTTTGTTGCCCTCTGGTTCAGGTAGATCTACTTTGCATGCAAATTACATAAATATCTTCAAATCAAAATCCATATTTTAAATGAAATAATTTATTTATACCGAAATCCTACCAAACTGACTCCAGATCAGCAGGTACACACATGGACATGGGACACATGGACTTTAAAAGCAGTGTCTATGGTTTGGCACGGGCATATTCTGAGTTCTGATATTGGGCTGGTTTTATTGGCCATTGGGCTGGTTTTGTCACACAGACCTGGCAACCCTGCCCACCACCCACGTCGCTGCAGGTTTTTTTAAGCGGTGGCGAGCGCCGGCCAGGACGGGACCATCCTGGCAGCGAAATGGCGCTCGGCCCGGCGAGCGGCTTTAATCCCCCCTCGGCGGGCGGCGGCTGGATTAGTATTCAGCTGCATCCTGAACACAGAGCTGGAGGCGTTTGCCCCGTGGCTGTTGTCTCTCTGCCGGGTGAGCCAACGACACGGCAGCGCTCACCTCTCTGGCCTCGGCCGCTCAGGGACAGAACTCTCTCTCTCTCTCTCTCTCCCTCTCTCTCTCTCTCTCTCTCTCTACACCGAAACAGACCTGCTGCATCATTTATTTATTTTTAATTTAACTTTTGCCTACAGTTACAAAATGATACGTAACGTACAACACACGTCATTCATTGTAGAAAAAGTATCATCCAATAAAGTATTAATGTAGTATTGTATATTGAACAACAACAACACATCTAGAATGCCTCACTGAACAAAGGCACTGACCTTTTGCTACTTTCTGTCTTGTTTTTAATGCATTTATTGCATCACGTCATTTATCAGAGGCTTTTATCCAAAGCAACTTGCAATAAGTTCATCAACCTAGAATACAAACTACGAACAACAATAATACAGAAAGTAGCATTTCTTCAAGATAATCAAACTACCAGAAGTAATAACGAGTAATAACATGAGTAATGCCATAGTACCATAAGTAAAACCACAAGCAAGTAAGTAAGTATTTAAGTGCCACTTAAGTGCTAATCTGTGTTTTAATCCAGACTAACAATCTAGCAGCTTCAAACAACAGATACAACAGTAATTTAGCAGATACAACTAATTTAAATAAGATACTTAGCCAGGATCCAAGTAGTCAGTAGTCTCGCCCCACAGGTAGAAACGCACACATACAATACACACATTAAAACCTTTCTTAGACACCATGTATCGGTAAGCAAACAGGAAGGCACTCCAAAAGCTCTGAAACAATGGAAGAAAGTATTAAAAAACTAGAACGGGCACTCGGTAGAGCGCATACCTTCACATATCACAGGATTGGGCATTGAATTATGAACATGTTGGCATTAGTTGCGTGACAATTGGATAGAAATTGACCGTGCTATGGTAAAAAGAAGACTTTGACCTTTTCATGACCTTGACCGTTGACCCGATCCATCCCAAAATCTATAATAACCAATCATCCCACCAAATTTCATGCAATTCGGTTTAATACTTTTTGACTTATGCGAATAACACGCTCGCATGAACGCATTCAAATACGCGGCGATCAAAGCATTACCTTCCGCATTTTCAATGCGAAGGTAATGTAACATTATTTCGACCGCTCTAGTTCTTTATCAAGGCTTTTAACAATCAGAAAAATGGGCGTGGCCTTACTGTATAGTGTCAGCAACTAATGAGAGGCAGTCACATGACCTGGATGATAATATGAGATGTGAGCGATTGGGGAAACACAAAATGACATTAAGAAAAAGGATTGGTACCCGGAGCGTGTTTAATGAAGCGCATGTTGCGTTGTTGTAATGTCGTCGTGACAAATTGTGAAAACAAAAAGAATCCGAGTGCACAAACTTACATCATCTGGTCATTTACAGAGCAAATTAAGCGTCGCCAAAATAATGTGCTAGTCATGTGTCAGTACAACATGATTATCATGTCATTTAAAAAACAGCATTTCCCTAATTATCTCCCAGAGAGGAGACATTCTTTTTTTTAAAGATATTTATAAAAGAGTTTTTTGGCCACTAGGGGTCACTATTAAATGATGATGACATATATATATTTATATATAAATATATATATTTATTTATTTATTTATATATATATATTTTTTATATATATATATATATATATATATATATATATATATATATATATATATATAAGTAAATCCACATATCTTTTGCCAGACATTTGACATGACATTTGCACAAACAGTTGTTGACAGCAGCATGGCAATAAAATGACTAAAAGAAGAGTATTGCCGTTCTTTATAGGTCATATTTTATAAAATATTTATACCTGATGCATCGGATCGCACTCTAGCATTTCCCTCAACCTTCACGACTCCCCTCCATCTGTTCAGGTTGTCAGCGAGGATAGAAGTGCTCCGTGATGAATCGTTGACACGCGGCCTTAAAAAGCAAATCACACCGGTTGAAGTTCCAGCCGCCTGTTGCATAAAAAGATGCGATGTTGCGTACCAGAGCGTCTATATCGCAGTAAACGTGTCTCTCTCTCGCTTGTTTTTCTATCACTTTTGTACCGCCAGTTTTTCTTTATTGATTTTTGATTCGGTGCGTCTTCATTTAAATTCACTGTCGGACCCTCAGGTACTCATCCGTCTTCTTTTGACTGCACAGGTTTACTTTCAAAAAGCTCTGAACGGGAATCTCTTTCTCGTTGAAGGGAAAATGTCGAAGACGACATTTTGGCGATGCTAAATGTAGTAAAGTGAAGCAACGGCTTCCCGTAAAGTGAAAAGTGGGACATCTGTATATCGACTGAGAAAGCCGAGTTCTGGCCTCTATAGAGTCCCTAGGTACAATTAAATTCAGTTTATTTGTAGAGCCCTTTTTCACAAATTACAAATTCCCCTCCGAGTGCTTTACAATCTGTACACATAGACATCCCTGACCTTTGACCTTTGACCTCACATCGGATCAGGAACAACTCCCAAATAACCCTTCAGGGGGGAAAAGAGAAGAACCCTTGAGGAGAGAACAGAGGAGGATCCCTCTCCAGGATGGACAGATGCAATAGATGTCATGTGACCAGAAGGACAGATTAGAGTTAAAACACATTCAATGAATTTGACAATTTCAAATTAAGAGATGCGGAGACTTGAAATCCAAGCTGTAGTAACTACGTCTCCGTCGGTAAAAGACGCCGCGGGATGCAGAAAGAACAACCTGTTTCATAGTGAGGAATCCAAACGCTTCAATCGTCTACATTTACCATCAACGCTGAGTGGACGTCCGGATAAAAGACGGCAAATTGTCCCTTTTCTCCTTCAGATTCAAAGAGGCGGAGACTAGAAACCCGAGCTGAAAGGGATTGTGGGTCTTTCTTCCATCCTGTGACTAAAAGGCACTTCTGGACGCAACTTATTTCATATTCACAGTGAGGAGTTTAAATGCTTAAATTGGCTACATTTACCATCCATATATAAAAGATGGCAAAGTGGCCCTTTTAATGTAATGGGGCCTCAAACGAGGAGGTGAAGTGTGATTGTTGGGCGCTTCTGGTGGAGGCTGATTTCTGTTCCCCGTGGAGCTCTGGATGTGATTGGTGGTTTGGGGACGGGGGGGCGGGAGCTGACGCCTGACTAACGAGGCCCGCTTCCTTTCCTTTCATTTATTTTTTTGAACGGGGACTGTACACATCATTCCACCCAGGGGTAAATGTGTCAGTCATATCTAAGGCTCAATTTCAACCGTATAGTTCCTGTGGCCAGATATTACAAGTCATCGCTAAGGGAGAAAACGGTTATCACAACAACATTCAAAAAAGCAATAAAGATACAGGTCGGTCAGATATAGGCTTCATCATAGCGGGGGTTGCGTTTGGGTCTATTGATGGCAAAAAACAAATACGCGTTCTTCCCGCGACTCTCCTCTCAGGCGGCGTGAGATGGGGATTATCTTTGTGTGGCGAGGGAGGATGGAAGATCTCAAGCCATGAGAGGAGACTTCTGATAAGGGACGGGTATCGTTTGTGGGTTTTTTTTTACGATACCGGTGATAAACCGTTACTTATAAAACGCACTTATTTAAAGCACAATGAGGACATTAAAAACCCTCTTCCGCCATATTCCCTGTAAATATGTCACCAGAAGAGCCATATATGGCTCAGAGCCAGAGGTTCCCGACCCCTGATCTATCGTAACTGGGTATTTACCACACTGAAGTACACGTTAAATACCTGAAGGGGGCGCTACAAGGGAAACACTACATAATGTGGCTTTAAGGGAACGCTTCATTCACAAAATGACCTTTTGTTTGTCAGTTATTCTGCCCTTGTTACTTTTAATTATTGAAGGAAAGTGTTTCTCTCGGGGCTCGAACGAAGAATACAAAAAACGGAGAAACGTATTGATGAATTTAAGTTAAAGGGGGCGGAAAAACAGAAAAGCTGATCACACACCAACGTTATTTAAACTGTAGGATAAAGATGTAAATCGTCCTCAATAGTCTTGCGGTTGCCCGTCGCTCAGAAGAGAAATATATATTCCAAAGATAAAATGTTAAACGTCGCCCGGCAGACTGACAGGTTCTTTTTGTGCTGACTCATCACTTTACTTCCATATCTGTCTTCTGTCTGCTTCTCACTTCGTCCATTGTTCCGACTTCAGCTCGCACTTTCTAATCTCGTATCTGTCTTTCACCATTACTGTCCTCTTTCCCTTTGTCTTCTCTCTCTCCTCCTCCTCTTCCTCCTCCTCCCCCCTCCCCAACCCGAGGGGGGCGATATCTATTCACGCGGGTCATTCATCAGCGCCGCGCCGCTCTTTAAGGCGGTGAGCGGGGGAGCCGGATCAATACGCCGGCCGGACGGATAGATCTCTCTAAGAGTCGTCCTCAGCCCGGAGAGATACGGGAGTTTTAGAATATGAAGAAAAAAAATAACGGATGACACTTGAAACGGGGGGCGGAGAGCGGCCGGTGTTGAAGTGGGTGTCGGCATTGAGACTGAAAAGGTGGGGAGACATTAGAGAAACATCTGCCGGGGGTCTCGCTGAAAGGCCCACGTGTCTGGAGAAGCCACGCCTCAAATTTGAGAGTCTTATAAAATCCACAGAGAGAATTTGCCTTTATTCCTGCAAAAGAAAAGAAGGGAACTGGCTTTAAAGCCCCATTATGTCGTGTTTCCCTTGTAGCGCCCCCTTCAGGTATTTAACTTGTACTTCGGTGTGGTAAATACCCAGTTAGATAGATCAGGGGTCTGAACCTCTGGCTCTGAGCCATATGTGGCTCTTCTGGTGACGCATATGGCTCTTTAGAGTTTGAGTTCAATAATAATCTCCTCCGCCCCCTGTAACTTTCTCTCTCCTCCAGATGACAGCAGCAGTAATGTCAGGTCCCTTTCTTAAAGAAATCAATATATTAAAAGTCTTTGTAGCGGCACCATTTTTTTCAAGCTGTTATCTTAAGGTACATTTGTTACATAGTGAGGCTTTAATATGCTTGTTTTACTGGTTTCTCGCGGGAGCATCCACGTCCCCCCGGTCCCGTTAACCGGTTTGCTCCCGTCACGTTCTGCCGGTGGGCGACGCGTCGCGGGGTTAATTAGTTGTGGGAACGGTAAATTAGATCCTAAACATCGTCGTACCGCAGCTGCACTGACGCGTTGCTATGGAGACGCGTTGTCTCGTTTAGTTTGTTGTCATTGATGTCAAATGTAGCTCATTAGTTTGCGAAATCCCAAAATAAACATCGTATATCCGTAGCCGCGGTATTCTTTCCTCATTGTGACTTCATAATTCTGCGTGCCGCTTACTGCCCGTTGTTTGTGGTCGAGACTTTGTGTTTGAGGCGATGTATGTGAGATATCAGCAGCCCGACGACAACACTGAGCCTGAGTACAGATTACAGGAGCGGTTGTCTCTGTATTTGCACGCACACACACACACACACACACACACACTCACAATTACACACCCACGCACTCTCTTTTTCTTTTTGTGTTTTTCTGACCTGTTGTCTTCAGCAGCTTCCTAAGTGCAAGTGTGAAAGCTACCAGGGAGACGTGAAGGGACTCAGGGAACACACACACACACACACACACACACTCACACACACACACACACACACACAGTACATACAAAACCTTTTCGTCAAGACATGTCACCGCTACCTTCATCACCTCAAGGAGAGTCTTCCTTTTATTCACGTGTCATTGAAAATATCATGTTTAATACAATATGAGACTAAATAAATGCATCAGGCAGACTTTAAAAAAGCTATAATCTAATAATTTCCTCTCGGTTAACAGGCGTTGTTTGTTTTTTTCACTGGTGAGCAAAACAAACAGAATGTACGCTCGCGGAAAGAAGATGACGGAGATGCTTCTCAACATCAGAATCAGAATGTTGCATCAAAACTCCAGAGGAGAATCATCCTGATAAAATAAATAAGGGACATAAAACTACCATTATACCTGCCCGACGGTACGTTCATGTTCCTTATTTATTTATTTTATCATCCAGATAAAATAAATAAGGGGCATAAAACTCCCATTATACCTGCACAACAGTACGTTTGTCCCTTATTTATTTATTTTATCTGGATGATTAAATAAGGGATACAATAAATAAATAAGGGACATAAAACTACCATTGTACCTGCACGGCTGTAGTGTGTGTGTGTGTGTGTGTGTGTGTGTGTGTGTGTGTGTGTGTGTGTGTGTGTGTGTGTGTGTGTGTGTGTGTGTGTGTGTGTGTGTGTGTGTGTGTGTGTGTGTGTGTGTGTGTGTGTGTGTGTGTGTGTGCCCGGAAAGGTGTTGACACACCGAAGAAGCGCGAGTCGGATGCACCAGCCGATCTTCTCTGCGGCGTCGGGCGAAGCGCGGTCGGCCTCGACAGCTGTCGCCTCCGTTTTACAGCGACACCTCGGAGGCTGTGAACCGGTGACATCATCCGATACGCCGCATACTGTGAAGACATCGCTCTGTTTTCACGCTGGTGTTGTTATTTCTGATCTTCTCTGTATTTCTTGTCGAGGGAGGTTTGGATAACTTGTAATATTTAGCCATTTCTGGATGGTTTGTTTTGTTCTTGCGTGCGGGACAAACCGCAGCGATCCGATGAACACTTTAAAGGTCGTACGTACCGCGGCGGAGCAGCAGAAGAGCTGAAGGCTTGTTCTCGAGCTCCAAACCGGCTCATTAAATAATAATCCAGACCGTTGTTATTACCTCCTCCGTCAAGCGCTGTCAGACCGAAACACTCGTGAATATGCATCAAAACAAAAATAAGAACTTGGCGCTCGTTTCGCCCGGCGTCACGCTCGTTGTGCGTTCCAATCCATCAGACCCTTCACACATTACGTCATTATGTCCTCTTTTTTAAAATTGTCTCCCTTCTGCCTCCCACAGCTGCTTTCTGTCGCTGCTCCTCGTGGCCGCCGTGGTCTGGAAGATCAAACAGAGCTGCTGGGCGTCACGGCGACGAGAGGTAAGTCCGAATGTTGATTTTTGGCTACTGCGGTACGTCATTTAACAACCACCCAAACACAGACTGTGTATGTGCACGTTTCGGGCGCTGCAAAGCCACATGTTGCTTAAAAATACACTATTTTTGCTGAGTTTTTACCATCGCCACATGACGCGTTAGTTCTAGAGATGATGGAATGAGCGGATTTACTTGAATTCGAGTTGTATCCTCTCAAATCCCCGAGGTTTATACTCTGAAAACATTTAGAGTTGAGAAGAACCAACGGGAACATTTTGTCTAGACTCGCATCCATTTCTCACTGCTCTGAATTTCTTTCCTTCTTCAAGCTGTGTGAGCCGCCTTTAAAGAGGGTAATGGAATTATAATGCGGAGAGAAGCTATCAAAGACAATAGCTGAAAGCTGTTTTTGTGCTTTGACTCCAACTTCTTACCCTTGAAACTACTGTGACCCACTTTTCTCTTGTGGATAAAGAGTTGCTCAGGAAAGAACAAATGCTCAGCAAGCGCTCCAATTACTCATGTGACTTGCCTCTGTTTGGATATGTGAGCGCTCAGTCATCTCCTCGCTGGAAGAACGTGAACCGAGTTTTGTTCTTGTCGTTTGAACCTTTTTTTTAACCATTTGCTCGCCTGTTTCTGACGAGTTGAATCGCATTTCTCCTTTTTATCGAGTTTTTTTGTGATCATCAATCAATAGGATTTTGAACGGGACAATATTAAGGTGTCAAAGTGTAATTCTTTTAATGAACAGATAGACACAAGATAAAACTAGAACGGGCACTCGGTAGAGCACATACCTTCGCATATCACAAGATTGGGCATTGAATTATGAACATTTTAGCATCAGTTGCATGCCAATTCGCATCTTTTGGACTACAGATGAAAAATAGCCTCTTGGCTAACTCTGGCACATTTACAGAAATGTTTTTTATCAATGTGCACTGTCCCTTATTAAACAAACCATATTAAAAAAATTAAAAAAATACAATTTGACCGCGCTATGGTAAAAAGAAAATTGTGACCTTTTCATGACCTTGACCTTTGACCCTATCGATCCCAAAATCAAATAAAATGGTCCCCAGATAATAACCAATCATCCCACCAAATTACATGCGATTCGGTTTAATACTTTTTGACTTATGCGAGTAACTAGCATACAAATAAATAAATAAATAAATACACGGTGATCAAAACATAACCTTCCGCATTTTCAATGCGAAGGTAATAAAACAAAAACATATCTAAACCAGTCGAAGTGAAATACTTTAGCTTCACGTCTGCACTGTGAGAGTCCTGCACATTGAATACAGGCGTGAGATTGAAGCTCCTCCCTTTAGACGCTCCTCTTCATGCGGAGCTCGGCTCGTGTCGGACCGACGACACGAGGTTGGTGTCGGGCGTCTTGTCAAGTAAGCAAATGAGCTCATTTCCCAAAAATTGCTGAACTTGTCCCTTTTTTTACGACTCGTCATGTTTCCCCAAGGCTCCATCGAGGGCCCGCTGTGGTCGGGTACCTGCTGCCGCCGGGAAATGTAATCGGGGAGCGCGGGATTGATTTATCTTTGTTTTATGTTTAGTCGTATATTTCTGAATCAACCAGTGATGAATCGGTCCCATTGATGCTCAGCTCAGTACGAACAGTTACCTTCAGCTCAGCCTCAATCTATCCATATGCGGGGCGCACATCGGTGTCTCATGTCACCTCTTAGATTTCATTCATATGTTGGCCTTATTAACGAGGCCCGGGACCCCCTCAAGCCTGTGTTACGTTTACACACACTACACTGCACACTGCTCATTGCACATGCACTTTTACACATGCACTTTTGCACGTGCACTTTTGCACATGCGCCTTTGCACATGCACCTTTGCACATGCACTTTTGCACTTCTGCCCTGTTTTTTGTTTGTATGTAGTACTTATTGTCATTGTGTAGTACCTATTGTGATTGTGTAGTACTTATTGTGTAGTACTTATTGTGATTGTGTAGTACTTATTGTGATTGTGTAGTACCTATTGTGTTTTTATGTTCACTGTATGCACCGATACACCAGAACAAATTCCAGGTAGGTTTAAACCTACTTGGCAACAAATACCATTCTGATAAATTATGTTATTATTATGTTAGAAACATTTAGTAAAATGCCTTAATGTTTAAAAAAAAAATGTTATTTCAATATGAACTAAAGCTAAAACAAACGAATACAGAGTTTTAGACATTTGCAGGTTTCACATTTCAAGTAATGTAATAATCTGAATATCAACTCTCTGTAGATGCATAAACGAGGCGCATATTAATTACAACTTACCGATATGAAGACACTCCAAAGTACATGGGCATCTCTGTAAAGCACCAGGTTTCCCGGCCTTTCCAGCGTCTCATCCTAGAAAACAGCATTCCATTTCAAGCCCTGTCAGTCATTGAAAGTACATTACTGAGGTGCAGTGACCATAAGTCATATTCCATACGGCACGGGCACACAGCGTCTTTCCAACTGAAGAAAGTCAATAATTATTTCAGAGGACTGAACAGAGGACGCCGAGGCAATCTGTCAAACGATGGGGAGCCTGCAGGGCGCACAGCGGACCGAAATGGTCTGACGGCGTGCCGGTCCATCCATCCCGGGAGAGCCAAAATTAAGTAAATCCATGAGTTTGTGTATTAATTCGTGGAAGATAAAAATGCATCGTGCAGTCTGTGTCACGTCTTCAGATCAGGAAACAAACCCGTGGAATGTGTTCAATACTCTGATGTTAAAGGGGACATATTATGCCCATTTGTCCACAAGCTGATCTGGTTCCTTGGGGTCTTAATGAAATGTTTGTAACATGTTTTGGTCAAAATACCACAAGAGTCATTAAACAGCCTTTGTACCTGTCAGAATCACCTCCCCACAGACTGACCTGCTCTGAGTGGGCGAGGTGCTCCGGGTTGCCAGGTTGGAGATGAAGTATCGTACCAAAGGCTCAACATGGTCGTATTATTTGGAGGATAATTATCGTGTATCTGGCAACCCTGAGATGGGTTGACCAATGACTGTCTCTCTACCGTCAGAGCTCGCCAAGAAGGTGGACCGTACGGGAGATACCATTTCAAAACGTGTAAGGGGTAAATACTAGTTTGTGAAAACCCAGAGAAACACAAATATCCCACGAAGCAAAATCCCGACGTTTTTGGAATCCCTGCCGGACGCTTTGTTTAGGTCTCAGAAACAGGACATGTCCGGGGGAAGAGGACGACTGGTCACCTGACTTATGGCGCCAATGCCAAAATCTACGTAGACGTTGGTGGTGATCCCAATCGACGACCTCAAGCGTATCGTTTCTGACATAGAGGAACCACAACAAGACGCTGAGTTGTTTTTTTCCGGCGTTTCTGTGTTGGGAGACATGCCAGATACACACATTAACCTATAGAAGCACTAAAAAAGTGGAATTTTCATAATATGTCCCCTTTAAGCTTCAGTGAGGTCATGCTATTATTTGTCAAAAACGCACACAAATAAACACACACACACACACTCACACATTTACTCAACGTGCTGTCACACAGAAAACAGGCATCCTGACGGAGCTCCCGTGTGACGGGTTCGTATCTCCGAAGATGACGGCAGCCGCGGATGATTAGCGATGTTGAACTCCCCACCAGCTGTGTTTGCTAACATGCCTTTAATGGAGTCGGCTCGGCGTCCCTAAAGACGCCAGAGGCAGCTTTGGGTGTTTCCTCCTTCCTTTTTTGTCACATTTCACTCCCCGTGTCCCCTTGTGTTGAAAACAAAATTAGTGAGAACTCTATTTACTTTATCCATGCAGCGTAACACGGTTATGGTTATAATGCCGTAACTCACGAGACACGTTGCATTTATCTGACGATTAAACCACAAACGTGAACCGCGGTCGAGGCTCGATGTGATCGAAGTATTAAAGGGGACGTATTATGAAAATTTGACTTTTTTAGTGCTTCTATAGGTTAATGTGGGTATCTGGCATGTCGCCCAACACAAAAACGCTGGAAAAAACAACTCAGGCGTCTTGTTGTGGTTCCTCTACGTCAGAAACGATATGCTTGAGGTCGCCGAATAGGATCAACGTCTACTTAGATGTCGAAGCACGCCCATGTAGGGAGTCTGGCCACATGGCCTTGGACCACCACATATAAACACCAGGGGTTTTCCTGCATATTGATCTCCATTGAATGGTAAATCAGACACTGAACTAGTTCATCTTTATCTCAGTGATAGAGTCCAAATAAAACTGAATTTCAGAGTCATAGTGATAAAATATCCCTTTGAACTTCTGTCTCCAACAATGGATCCAGGGCTTCAAGAGAAAATGCGGCAGAACAATCAAAGTACCGTAGTTATAAAAGCTTCAGGTTTCATCAAACCACGAGGATGTCATGTGGCGTCTCATTATTAAAAGGTGATTCAGGTAAATTAGTTTTTTGGGAAGTTTATATCAAACAAGTAGCCCTTCGGATTATTTTGTACCCTTGAAGTAGCTCAAAAAGGTTGGTGACCCCTGACGTCCACTCAAACAGGTCAATCTGTGGGGAGGTATTTCTGACAGGTACAAAGGCTGTTTGAAATGATTCTTGTGGTATTTTGACCAAAATATGTTGCAAAATGGGCATAATATGTCCCCTTTAAAGTCCTTCCGTTCTGTTCGCCCTCTAAACGTTCAGGCGAAGTTTGGCTTTTTGGAGCCGAGTCGATCTCGGGTTCCCAGATGAGCTGCCGCTGCACAACGTCACGTTTCTTTTACAAGATGTGGTTATTGCAAAAGAGTAATTTTTAATTGAATCGTATATGCAGAATCATGTTGTTTCGATGAAATATAGGGAACAAAAAACGCACTTTCTGACATTTGTCATACACGCAATTAATTAATAATCGGAAAAATATAATTGGTGTGATTCTGCGGCCGTGTGAGGCGGTGTTTGAGTTTCTTCAACTCGGTTTAACGTCACGCAACTTTTGCTACACTGTCAACTCCGAGTGAGATGATGCAAGCACTTTTTTTATTTTTCCCCCAAAAACTAAAACATCACACGGAAACTACCGTGACTACAAGAGCGCCGTCTCCGAGGGGAGTCCTTATAATGAGGAGCTGCTCGGAACGCCTGTCCTACCAAACCCAATGTTGACGTCTCCAAGATGTCTGCATCCTTATTAGACCGAGCTTATCCAAAGCATGACTCTAAAAAATATATATTATGTAATCTTATATTGTGTTAGGTTTTAATAGTTTATTTTGATTATGCACATGTACAGGGGAAGTCTTATGTTTTAAATTAATTAAGATTAAGATATTATAATAGGAAATATTAGGGAGGATATTGATAATGTTGTTAATGTGTTATGAAGCATATAGGGGGACTGTTTACTATATGTAAATAATTAATGTAAATGGCAATGTCGGTCTATGTGAATCCTAGATGTAGGCCAGAGGCTGGACTTGTGAAAAAGATGTGTGTGTGGAGGGAGGGAGAGAGAGGAGAGAGAGAGAGAGGAGAGAGGAGAGGAGAGAGAGGGGGCCGGACGGACGTCAGTTATCTGGTGAGCGGTTCCTATCGTTGAGTTTGTGCTGCGAGTCCTTTAGAAAAACTTTAGCTTGTGGCATCCCAAGTCCGCCTCCTCACACACACACACACACACACACACACACACACACACACACACACACACTTTTGAATCTCTCACCGTTGCGTGCAGCAAACCCGTTTTCTCCGTGACGCATCATTCTTCGGCGAACAGAAAGCTAATCATGTTTTATGTGTTGTGTCCCCCCCCCCCCGACCGGGCTTGCATCAGCCGCTCGGAGACACACGTCGGCAGCTAACAGCGGCCTCAGCCCCGGGCGCCGTTTCTTTTGGGTTATTTCAGGGTCACGGGACGTTGAGGCCCTGATCCTCGTTCTGCTCACTTCCCGGCTGCTCGTCCTCTGACTGTAAGCGCGTTAAGCGCGTTGTGCTGTCAGTCGCTGTACGGCTCTGGAGAACAGTATTGGCTTAAGCCCTGACGTGTAAATGTCACCCTGAGCTCTTTTTAAGGTCCTGTGACCTTTGGGGTCATTTTGACCTCATTCAATGTTTAAAGTCTCAAAATATATGATTAACATCATGTTTTTTGCTTTATATTTCACGACTTTTCCTGATTTATAGAGGAGAACTGTGTAAATATAAAATTAACATGATTACATGTTTTTAATATCCTGAACACACTCGTGCACATCGGTGTTCTTTGGGGTCGATTTGACCCCCAGGATGAAATATCAACATTTTATGGACCTATTTTATCGGTTTTGGTTGTTTTGGATCATATTAAAAGGTCACTATAACTATAACATGCAATTGTTTTAATCTTCAAAGAGGTTTTAGGCCCCAACACAACCAGCAAACACAGATGGTTCACACACGTTTACACATCAGCCTTCTACACACTATTTTATTTTTTATTTTTTATTTAAGGGTACAGGGTTCGTACTGTCATGGAAAACTTGAAAAAGTCATGGAATTTTAAAATGTTAATTTCCAGGCCTGGAAAATAATCACACGTTCATTTACGCCGAGTTTGAAATGATGAATGTGTTTTTTAAAGAAAGACGCTCAAAATATAAACCGGCGTACTTTCTCTATACCCACAATTTTCAAAATTGTTCATGTTTATACCGAGATTTCAGTTTGGTCATGGAAATTTGGTTTAAAGTCATGGAAAAGTCATAAAAAAGTCATGGAAATCCACTGATCGATATGTGGAAGAACCCTGTAGGTATCAACAAACACACAATAAGTACCTCACACTTACACATGGGAACTAATTAGAATAATTTTCTGGAGTTTTAAATAGCTGCAGTCCAATTGACCTCAAGGGTAAAAGATGTTAGATCATCTGAAGGTAACAAGATGTTTAAGAAAGACCAGAGAATCAACTATTCAGTTTTATTACTGACCTCCGGCTAAAATCGATTGCTTGAAGTACAGTTGGCCTCTCCTGGTCCTCGACTCTCCTCCCATACGGTCATACGGCGTGTGTGAGCTCGTCCTCTCGGTGGCATTAGGCGAACACCTGCCGCCACCTGTTCCAGAGCGTTTTGCATCACGCGTGTGTTTGCTGTGCATCTGTCACGCGTGTGTGTGTGTGTGTGTGTGTGTGTGTGTGTGTGTGTGTGTGTGTGTGTGTGTGTGTGTGTGTGTGTGTGTGTGTGTGTGTGTGTGTGTGTGTGTGTGTGTGTGTGTGTGTGTGTGTGTGTGTTTGTGTGTGTGTGTTCCTGTCTGATTCCCAATCAAAGCCTTCCTTCGGAGACCCGGCGGTCCCTTTGAAGGAGCGCGAGCCGCCAGATGGCGAAAGACGAACCCCGAAATAATTTGAGCTCCGTCAATACCGGTTGATTATTCCCGTGGGGGGCGTTTGAGGACCGTAGCACGGCATTCTCAGGGGAAGAGTTCTTCCCCTGAGAATATTTACTTGTTTTTTTATCAAATTCTATTAAAAAGACTGCATGTGAAAAGGGAGGAGAAAAGTTCTCGACAATTCAAGGTTTCAGGCACTTCTCATCCAGCCCCGAATTAAAAAAAGTTGCGTTTTTATTGGGAATAGAGGTGAGCGAGCCAGCTAATTGGATCAGAGCTTCCTGTGGCAGGGAAATATATCATGATGCAAAAATACAGTAATAATGGCGCCGCTTTTAACGCTCACTGAGCACGTGAGGGGATAAGGCTGCAGAATCAGTGACTTCTTTTAAATCACTTCTTAAAACACATTTTTATAGAACAGCTTTTAAGTGATCTAGTCTTTTGATGCAGGACTTTGGTTCCCCTGATTTAGTTTGTCTGTTTTTAATTTATTTGTAATTTATTTTATTAAAAAATATTTAGTTTTAGTTTTTTTGTTTAATATATACTTTTAAATGTAATATTGGTTTCTTACTATTCCACTTGTTTTGCTTTGAGAACTTTGTGAACATTGTTTTTAAAGGTGCTATATAAATAAAGTTATTATTATTTATTTATTTTTTATATTATACAAAGATGACATAGTAAACTGTAGCAGCATAAATATATATATATATATATATATATATATATATATATATATATATATACTTATACACTCTCGTTATTACCTATATTATTCCATTAGTTCATAAATATTTAAAATGTTCTATTAAAGAATAAACAGGAAAAAAATAAAAATATATATGTACTCCAGGTAATATTGATCTTTTTACATATATATATATATATATATATATTTTTTTTTTTTCTATTATAGAAAAAATAAGAAAAAATAATGCATCTATATATATATATATTCTACTATTTTAATTCAGTTCATTTATTAATATATAAGTTATTATTATTATTATTATTACTTTCTTCACCTCCGGGACGAAAAGTCTCGTTTCCCTCCACTCGATCGAGAGAGAGAACGTTTTTCATGGCCAGACTACATTTCCAGTGCCCAGTCTTTCATAACTATTGTTTCCACAGTGTCTCTTTTCTTCTTTTTTTTGTGCCCTGGCGCCTCGTAACTGAGACTCTACCTCCGCATATATCCCCCCCGCGCTGACATCCGTCGTCGCCCTCACGCACACGTGCATCACGCGTAACGTGTCATCTTCAAGACGAGCATTGCGCCTCGAGGTATTGACAGAGATGCAGAAAGCGATAATGTCTGCGATCCTTCGCGCTACATAATTAGCAGAGCGGGAGGATTCTTTTTTACTCTCCGCCCGAGGCGGGCTGCCGGGAGGAGAGGGGAGGCGGCGTAAACTTCTCCGGATACCCGCACATATTTACGACCCCATTAAAGAGGCCTCCGCCCACCTCCTCCTCTTCATCATCGCCTCCCCGCCGCTATAAATATGAACGTGATGCCCGAGCTCTTATTGTGAAAACCTGCTATTATGCCATAAGATGAGTGGAGGGCTGCTCAACGGACCGAGGCGTGTAAACTTTTTTCTTCTTATTTTTTTTTTCTCCTCTAATTAAATGTTTTATAGCTCGGGTTGTGTGTCGTTAATGAAGTGATGTGCAGCTCCCCAGAAAAGTCTTCTCTCTCACTCTCACTACCTCACACTCTCTCTCTCTCTCCTCTCTCTCTCTCTCTCTCTCTCACTCTCTCTCTCTCTCTCACTCTCACTACCTCACACTCTCTCTCTCTCTCTCACTCTCACTACCTCACACTCTCTCTCTCTCTCTCACTCTCACTACCTCACACTCTCTCTCTCTCTCTCACTCTCACTACCTCACACTCTCTCTCTCACTCTCACTACCTCTCTCTCTCTCTCTCCTCACTCACTCCTCACTCCTCTCTCCTCCTCCTCACTCACTCACTCCCCTCTCTCTCACTCCCTCCTCACACTCTCTCTCTCACTCACTCACTCACTCACACTCTCTCTCTCTCTCTCTCACTCACTCCCTCTCTCTCTCTCTCTCACTACCTCACACTCTCTCTCTCTCACTCACTCTCTCTCTCACACTCTCTCTCTCTCTCACTCCTCCCACTCACTCCACTCTCTCTCTCTCTCTCACTCACACTCTCTCACTCACTCACTCCCCTCTCACTCCTCACTCCTCACTCTCTCTCTCTCACTCACACCTCTCTCTCTCTCTCCCCTCCCACTCCACTCCCACACTCTCTCTCTCTCTCACTCACTCACTAACACTCTCACTCCTCACTCACCTCCACACTCCCACCTCTCTCTCTCACTCACTCACCCTCACCTCTCTCCCACTCCCACACCTCTCTCTCTCCTCACTCCTCACACTCTCTCTCTCTCACTCACTCACTCACTCACACTCTCTCTCACTCACTCACACTCTCTCTCTCACTCACTCACTCACTCTCACTCACTCACTCACACACTCTCTCTCTCTCACTCACTCACACACACACACACATTCTCCTGCCGGGAGTCCCTTTGATGATTCTGACATGATCTGGTGCGACGCCCGCATCGCCGCGGAAACCGCTTCCTCTCCCACTCCGACGGCCCCAGAGGGAGCGATTGGAGAACAGAGGGGCGTGGCCTCAGTGATAAGAACTAGAAGGGGCTCTCGGTAGAGCGCATACCTTCACGTCACGAGATTGGACATTGAATTATGAACATTTTGGCATTAGTTGCATGCCAATTGGATATAAATTGGTAAAAAGAAGATTTTCTATTTCTCTGTTTGTATGTACACTCCCTCAACATTTTTCAATATTATTTAATTTGAAAGACTGGATGGTATGTATTGATTATTACACCTGTGCTGATGTATACTTGGAAAATTAAGATACTGTCCAAAAACGGGAAAAAGAAAAAATGAGATTTTGACCTTTCCATGACCTTGATCTTTGACCCGATCGATCCCAAAATCTAATCAAATGGTCCCCGGATAATAACCAATCATCCCACCAAATGTCATGGGATTCGGTTTAACACTTTTTGACTTATGCGAATAACACGCACGCATACAAATACACGGAGATCAAAACATTACCTTCTGCATTTTCAATGTGAAGGTAAATACAACTGGGGCCTTTATTTATAAAACAAATTGCTGCATACATTTTGTTATTTTAAAGAGGTGATTTCATTTGATTCCTCTGGTTTACTATTCTCATGATGTTTTTTGTAAAGCACACTTTCCTGTAATCCTTAGTCGTGTACCTGCAGCTCATATACTGTACAGTCCTGGTGGATAAACTCACCTTTACACTCGTGACCTTTACCCTTTGACCCCGCTGCTCTCCGCCCGGCGCAGAGCGTCGGGGAAGGAAACCAACTTGCGAAGAAGTCGTTGCCCTCGTGACCTCTGGCGCCGCAAACTGCTGACCGTCTGTTTTTTTGGGGGGGTCAGCGTCACAGAGCCTCCTGCAGGCCTGGCCCCGCCCCCTCCTGTCGGCCCCCATCCTCCTCCACCTGCCTTTTGATGGAGACAACTGCGTGACCTCTGACCCCGTGCCACCGACGACCCCTTACCGCTGCTTTTCAGCAATCCCGCCGGCTGCTCCGTCTTCCTCCTCCACACACACACACACACACACACACACACACACACACACACACACACCGACATTCAATACGGTAACTTTATTTGACCTAGAAAGTGAGTTTCTATTTGTATATATGAGTGCACTGGCCGACACGGAGCAGCACTTAACACACGCAACTCATAAGTTACATAGAAGAGAATTCTAATAATGATAACATGTACTACAGTTCAACAGAGATATCTAAGAATGAATACTTAACGCTCATATTACCTTTGGGGTCCATTCCGTCTCGATTTTTTTTTTTTATTGACATCTTTCTTTTAAATTCATATTCCATGACTTTTCCTAATTTATTGGGGACAACTGGGAAAACATAAAATTCACATGATGATATGTTTTCAATGTCCTGAACACAACATTGAATTATGAACATGTTGGCATTAGTTGCATGCCAATTGGATATAAATTGACCGCGCTATGGTAAAAATACGATTTTTGCCCTATTCATGACCTTGACCTTTGACCCGGTCAATCCCAAAATCTAATCAAATGGTCCCCGGATAATAACCAATCATCCCACCAAATTTCATGCGATTCAGTTTAATACTGTTTGACTTGTGAGATTAACACGCACGCACACATACAAATACACGGCAATCAAAACATTACCTTCCACATTTTCATTGCGACGGTAAATATCAACTTTATTATTTATTTAAAGGCTATTAAGGTAGTCGACAAACAAATATAAAGTATCTCACACTTAAACTTGGGAAAAAAATATGAATTCTAATAACTTTCTCTTGGTTTTAATTGCTGGGGTCAAATTGACCCCGAGGGTAAAAGATGTTAGTACATTTAAAGGCAACAGGAGGGTGAATGATGTATTTTCTTAAAATTAAAAAACTTTAATAAATGAGATTCTGATAAAGTAGGGCTGAATAACAAGTTGTTAATCTTCCAAACAGAGCGAGCATGATGATGGAGAGACCCGTCCGTCCTGCCGAGTCGTCTTCAAACATTAGCCAAATAATTGATGATGGAAGACATTAAGAAATTGCAGTGATTGCACAGACGGGGGACGTCCTCATTAGACGGGATACGGAAAAAACACCGTTAGATGCAAATGAAATACTTTGATTTAAAACCAATTCAAAAGGCTAGATCTGACATGGGATTCAGAACCTTCATTTCCCTTTAATTTCCCCTTAAAATCGCCTTGTCTATTCGTGTGTCAAATAAGAGTGCGTTTAGTCAAATAACACGTGAACCTTATCGTCAGGGTGTCGATAGATAGATTATATATATATATATATATACTACCGTTCACCGTTCAAAAGTTTGGGGTCACTTAGAAATGTCCTTATTTTTCTTTTTTCTCAATGAAGATAACATTAAATGAATCATAAATACCCTCTCTACATAGTTAATGTGGTAAATGACTATTCTCTGTTGTTTATTGAAGTCTCTACAGAGGTGTGTAGAGGCCCATCTCCATGTTCTAGTGATACATTGTGTTATCGCCTTAGAAGCGTCTTTAAGTAATATGAAAAGCGCAATAGAAATGTTATATATTATTATTATTAATAGAAGACTAACGGAGGGGTAGAAAACCCTTGAAAACCCTTTTTATGTGAGCGCAGCTGAAAACAGTTATGCTGGTGACAGAAGCTCTAAAACTGGCCTTCCTTTGAGCCACAAGTTTGAAGAACAACATTAATATTTACAATAACAATGTCTCATGATTCTTAATTACAAAAGTCCTGAATACTCAAACTGTGTGGGCTCAAACGCACTAGAGGCCGATTTATTCTCCTTTACAACAATTCGCTCCGTGTTTACAGGCAGGCAGAGATTCAGACATGCCATTTCAGATCAGAGGCATTGCAATGTCTAAATCTGAGCTTTAAAGCCCCACTATGTAGTGTTTCCCTTGTGGCGCCCCCTTCAGGTATTTAACGTGTACTTCAGTGTGGTAAATACCCAGTTACGATAGATCAGGTGTCTGAACCTCTGGCTCTGAGCCATATGTGGCTCTTCTGGTGACGCATATGGCTCTTTTGAGTTTGAGTTATTTTAAGGTACAATTGTTACATAGTGTCGCTTTAACAGCCCAAATGTTTCTATCTGACTGCGATAAATAGATTCTCCACATTCTTGTGGAATTTCCTGGTGATTCCGGCGTAAAGCAGCTTCGTCACGCCGTTATACGACGCCGTGCTTCCCGTTCGCGTCCCTGTGCGATACGGGAAGCACGCCGATGGGCGGCGGAGTCGGCAATGAATGAAATCTTCTCATAAACACGCATTCAACATCCACACACACACACACACACACACACACACATGAGATGTACAGCAGATGGTTGTGCGTGAAAAGCGCAGTAGATCGGGAGATGTTGGCACCGGCGTCCTCCGATTGAGCGCGGTCCTGGAACACAATGAAGATGTCACCGAGCGGGCACACCGGAGCGCCGCGTCAAATCATTCTCCGGAATCATCCGAAACGATGATGACAAGGAGGAGCCTCTCGACCGGCTCCGGTCCCAGAAGCAGATGGCTGGCTGCGAATGCGGTTCACACATGAGCGAGGAAGAAAGGGAAGAGAAAAAAGCTTCCTCTCCACCTTCTACGTTGCAGCTGTTGCGCCCTCGCCGAGGACTTCTCCACGACGCTCCGTCATACACGACCGTTCAGAAGTTTGGGGTCACCGATAAAAGGTTGTGTTTTCCATGAAAACTCACACTTTTATTTATTAAATGGATACAAGATTAATACAAAATGTAGTCAAGACATTGACAAGGTTATAAATAATGATTTTCATTGTAAATATTAATGTTGTTCTTCAAACTTGTGGCTCAAAGGAAGGCCAGTTTTAGAGCTTCTCTCACCAGCATAACTGTTTTCAGCTGCGCTCACATAAAAAGGGTTTCAATGTCAAGGAATAATCCGTTTGTGGAAAATGCGAAATAAAAAGTAATATATATATATTTTTTTAAAGGGTTTCAAGGGGGTTCTACCCCTCTGCTCGTCTTCTAAGGCAATAACACAATGTACCACTAGAACATGGAGATGGGCCTCTATACACCTCTGTAGAGACTTCATTAACACCAGAGAATAGTCATCTACCACATTAACTATGTAGAGAGTGTATTTATGATTCATTTAATGTCATTTTAATTGGAAAAAAACATGCTTTTTTCTTTTCTTTTTTCTAAGTGACCCCAAACTTTTGACCGGTAGTGTACATTAGAACTGCAGCATGGTGGGAATACGCCGCGGCGCTGTGGCTCTGCACTTCTGCTTGCCAGGAGTGTTCAACAATCACAATCCAGAGAGCGAATGTGTGGACGCCTGCCCCGGTAGCAATCTGACACGCAGGGAGGGAACTCGAAATGCCACATGTGTGTTCTCTTCTCTCAGGCCACATTTACACAGAGCCGTATTTACAGAAACGAATATTTATGCCCCTCCGTTTTCTAAAGTAACGTTGTACACACAAGGTCGTTTTCAACCCCGTGATTGAAAGACGGACCTGCTGCCCACTGACCCATAGTTGTATTTCAACGTTGTACACACAAGGTCGTTTTCATCAAAGTTTCTGTTCATATGAACCCTCATAAATACGGCGTCCGCATACGTCCCATAGGACGCTCACGTGACGTGAAGCATCTTTAGTCCACACTGTGACGTTTGACCTCCTGAAACTCGTTTGACCTCGTTCACACGCAAACACACAAACAGAGTTTTCACAAATCTCCACTTTGGCCGGAGTTTTTAGTAATGATCATTTTCCGTGATAAAACCTCAGTTTTTGTGTAAATGAAAGGCCAAAACGCATGAAAATATATGCGTTTTCCCATCGTGTAAACGGGGTCTTAGAGTAATCAAGCGTTTAAATAATCCGACATACGTTTGAGGCCGACACTGTAACAGTTCAGCTCCTCACCTTCCTTCTTTATTAGTGGTGTTCATCCTGTCTCTAACTATCACGTCGTTCCAGATCCTGCTTCTCATCTCGTCAGTCCAGCTCCCTTCAGCTGCCTCTGGTCCCCTCGTTAGTCCCTCATTACCTTCACCTGGTCCTCATGCCCGTCTCACCTGTTGCCCCTCCCCTCGTTAGTCCCTCATTACCTTCACCTGGTCCTCATGCCCGTCTCACCTGTTGCCCCTCCCCTCGTTAGTCCCTCATTCCCTTCACCTGGTCCTCATGCCCGTCTCACCTGTTGCCCCTCCCCTCGTTAGTCCCTCATTACCTTCACCTGGTCCTCATGCCCGTCTCACCTGTTGCCCCTCCCCTCGTTAGTCTACTTAGGCCACATTTACACATAGTAGTTTTTAGAAATGATCGTTTTCCGTGATAAAGCCTCAGTTTTTGTGTAAATGAAAGGCCAAAACGCAGGAAAATGGATGTGTTTTCCCATCGTGTGAACGGGGTCTAAATGGGTCAAAAAAGATGACCGACGATAACAAACTGAAAACGACCGAGTCGGGACTGGCAATCGCTAGAAATGGAGAATCTTCTGCGAGCTACGATGTCTCCCTAAAAGAACGGTCAAGAAACTGCTGCCACAATATGTGTACGTGGCTTGAAGTCGAGTCTAAATATAAAAAAAGACAAAATATCAGCACTGATGAAATAATTCTGCTTATTTAAAACCCGACTCCATTCCCAGGCGCCCCGGGTCAGTGGAATTAGTTTCTGGTGCAACATGCTAGAGATGCTCAATAAACAGTGTCAGCAGCACAACAGGCAACCTGCCTACGTGAATACAACAACGCAATTAAATGATAAAAATAGCAATAACACAGGGAAATAATTGAAATAACAAAAGAACATAATTTAATGAGGTTCGATTATAAAGATCATTATTTAACAACACCAGGGGACGTTGCTGTTATGAACTCCTCGGGGAGGGTCTTTCACAGTTTACGGCCCTGAACACAGAAACCGCCTCAACCCACATGAAGCTCTTCTAAAAGGAGAACAGCGGAAGATCAAAGAAATAAACACAACTTATCAGGCGATAACTTATCAGACGATGAATCATGACAAAATTGTCGCTCGGCGTCCGACCGTGGGGCTCAAGGCTTTACCGCAAGTTCGTTAAGTAACTTCTGTTCTTTGTTACAATTCACACTTTATTGATCTTACATCTTAATCAACCTCGTTAGCTAAGAATAGATGCACATGAGATGTCATCTCTTGTCATCTGTCATAATGTACTTACACAGAAATAGAAAATTACAGCTAGTGATAAAGACAAGAGAGCTATATGTGTGTGTGTGTATATATATATATATATATATATATATATACACGTACATATATATGTGTGTGTATATATGTATGTATATATATATGCACGTACATATATATACATATATATACACATATATATGTATATATACAAATATATATATATGTATATGTATATATACATATAATATGAAATATAATGTCACTGGACAAATATAACGTTCTAAAAGTTGTGAAAAAAAATATTATTTATTTTGCAAGAGACATAGTTATTTAGAAAAAGACCATATTTACAGATAATGTTTATTTGATTTAACTTGTTATATAATATAATATGAAAACTGTCCATTTAAGTGATTCGACCCTATTGAAATGAAGTGTAATGTTTGATTAGATTCCAGCAAAACCCCGAGCAGAACAGGGTTTGATCCCGCTAAACCCAACTACAAGCTCCAACACGGCCCGGGGGCAAACACTCATTTTGAATAATCAGCTAAGTTTGTATCAACCGCCCCGATGGAACAGGAGTAAAATAAATGAAATAGGGACCAAAGCTTTAAAATCTAACAATGTGTCCGCCTGTTCTACAAAGTGTGTATAATCTGATGACGGTGCCGGAGGGTCAGGAGCCTCAGAGGAACTTTTTTCTCGTCCGTCACGATCCCCAGAATCTCATAGGCTGGGTTGAGGATATCGTTGAAGGCATCTCTGTGTTCTATTGGTTTCCCTTGGTTTTCTTGTTTGTTCATTTGGATGCATCTTGTCGCGAGAAAGTCCGGTTTTTGGAATCCAAATTTCTCTGAGTTTCAGAGTTGTGTTGCAGGTAAACTTTATATATACCCACCCCAACTCTTTCAGTTATCTCAGCTCATGTGGTCAGTAAGGCTCAGGACACCATTCTTCTCATTCAAGTCCACTTAATAAAATGACATCGGCACAGTATAGTTAGTTAATATAAAACGTATTCAATTTAATATAAAATTAGTATTTTGTATTTTAGTATTAGTATTTAGTAGAATAGAATAGGATAGAAATATACTTTATTAATCCCCAAGGGGAAATTTGTTGACTTAGTAGCACCGATAAACTAAACACAATAAAATATAAATATAAGAAAGAAAGTGTATTTGCATAAAGTACACCAAGTGAAATATAAAATAAAAATAAAAAAATAAAACATATAACATATATGTAAATACAGCAATGTAAAATTAAATTATATATATATATATATATAGACAGTAATAATAATATATATAGACAGTAATAATATATATATATATATATATATATATATATATATATATATATATATATATATATATATATATATATATATATATATATATGTATGTTGTGTTTTGTCTGGAATGTGTTTTGTCAGGAATGTCATTTTAGGATGAGTATTGCGTTTTGTATATTTTATTTGTATTAATTTTATTTTTATTAATGCTCTAATGTACATCCACTGCTGTGATCCTGAAATGTCCCCACTGTGGGACTAATAAATGAATATCTTATCTTATAATAAAAAATTAAAAAGTCATTGTAAAAGATCCACTTAGATCCATGAAGACTGGACATTCTTTGGCCCTTGAAATAAATGTACCGCTGTCCGGAGCCAGAGGTGGATCCGTGTTCCCATTGTGCGCCCTTGAAAACGAGTTCAAGCCGCAGCCTGTAAGAGTAATTGTGGCCTTGGAGGCAGCTTTTCTTTTGAGGCCACGGTCAGCTGAGGCTCAGCGGTTTAAAGTGCGCTGCAGGAGTGCATCATCACGTTGATGAGAATAAAGAACCGCGTTAACTACTTTGTAACTGTCACTTGTGGGTTCGGCGACGCCGGTTTTCTCGCTCTGCGTGTGAAACAAAATGTAGAGATGATCTCCCCCGCTGCTCCTTCCTCTCCTTCCTCTCCTTCCTCTCTCTTCCTAACTTCACTTTTCAAAGTGATTGACTGCGCGTCGGAGCGCCGCCCGGCTCTCCGGGGAGAATGCTGGGGTAAGGAATACGCAGGTGATGAATACACTTTCATTTAATATCTTATTTCGCTGTACGGCTGCTTTGTTTGTCTTCTCGGATGGAATGAGACACGTTCTACCGTTAACGAGTTTGTCTTTCACAAGTTGAGGAGAGAAACGCTTCACCTCCTTTTTATTTTAGTTTTTTTACCTCGTGGAAGTTCATTTTAGGCGCCTGGCAGAACCTTGTTTGTCTCCGCTGTCGGGGGTGTCAGGACCAAAGACTGTGTATTTAAGCTGTGATGTCACGTCCCGGTTTGTGGACCGCCGTTATGAAGCCTCCAGTTTGGGGATTTGCCCGTCGCCATCTTGGCCTTTTTGCAACCGTGAACTCCAAAGACCATATTTGGACTCCGGATGGATGAAGTCGAGACGCGCATACGTCTCTTAGAGGCAGCGCCCTGAAGAATACTCTGCTTCATGATCTATTTGACTAAGGTCTCAACCCCTATGGCAGAGGGCAGGAACCTTTTTGACTGGGAGAGCCATAAAAGCCAAATATAGTAAAGTATTTTTAACGTATAATACATTAAATATGTCTTGCTTTTAATGAGACTTCTGGTGCTGCATGATTTTTCACGTAGAGACAGAATGACACGCTTCTGTAGAGACGATCAATAACAGTTTAATAAAAGAACAAACACATCTTTAAGAAAGGGACCTTAACCCTCCTCTTACCTTTTGGGTCAATTTGGCCCTATTGAATGTTTAACGTCTCTAAAAAAATGATTGACAACATTTCTTTTGATTCATATTTCTTGACTTTCCTAATTTATTGGGGACAACTGGGAAAACATAAAAGGCACATGATGATATGTTTTCACTGTCCTAAAACAAATTGACCCCAGGCTGTTTTTCATATGTAAAACATATAAGAAATATCAACTTTTATATTTATTTAAAGGGCTATTTAGGTATCAACAAACAAACATAAAGTACCTGACATTTAAACTTGGGAAACAATATTAATTCTGATAATTTTCTGGAGGTTTTAATTGCTGGGGTCAGGGGTAAAAGATGTTACTACATTTGAAGGTAACAGGAGGGTTGGATTAATTCTGCTGTAATCTGGCGCGATAGCGAAAATTACAAGGGGGGGGGGGCGGATTTATTTTTTTTTCAACTCAAAATCGTCTGGCAGCCATATGCCGTCACCCACCGGAGGAGGAGCCACATATGGCTCGCGAGCCAGAGGTTCCCGACCCCTGATCCATTTTAAAAAGTCATGTATGCAGTGTATAAATAAACTTGAGAAGTAATCATTCACGTAAAATATAGGTTCCCGATCCCTACTCTACGGTCAATTCATAAAGTCATGTGTTCCATGTTTAAATAAACTTGAGAAGTAGTCATTTGCGCGTCGAACCGTAAAACTCCGAGACACGTCCGTATTGGCTTCGCCCGCCAGATGTTTTGCCGCCTGCCGCCGATCCAGCCGTGGTCGAGCCCTCGCCTCCCCCCCCCCCCCCCCCCGGCGGTGGAGCGATGGATCGGTCAAGGTGACCCCGGCCGGCACGCTTGTCCGCCCCCGCGTCCGCACTTACCCACTCCTCCGAGCTGTCGGGTCCCACAGGCGGTGCACTTCAGCAGCGAGCAGCCCCCCCCCCCCTCCCCGCTGTTCTCTCGGTGACGTCGTTGGAATCTGCGCCCGCTTTTCAAATGATCCGGAGCTGCAGTCGTAAAACATGCTCGTGTGGTCGATTAGCAGCTGATACGACAACCTCTCCACACATCTCAGGATCACTGGCGAACCCGCGGTCCTTATGACGTCACCATGTATTACATCATCAGGACATGTATTATCGCAGGATCAGATTGGATTACACGTTCAGAGAAACATTTCATTAAATCCTCTCATTCCATCGGCTCATAACTCATTCATAACCCGCCCGGGTAAAAACAATACTGCACTGACGTTCTGCAAGACGTAAAGAATTCTGATTTTAAAGCAAAGCTCATGATCATGCTGATCCGACCGTGTGAGGCCGAAGCAGCTTTCAAATGATTCAAGACTAAAAACTGAGGGAATCGCACGTTTTAAGGCTTAGAATAAAAAGTCAATCGAATATTGTAGGAGCAATTGTTTTTTATCGGTGAGCTGTGCGGCCGCACGGATATCAGGCCGATACGGACTCAAATAGCTGGAATGTGTATCGTGGCAATCTAGGTATCTATGCAATTCAACCCTCTATATATAAACTATATACATTATATATACTGGAATGTTGATTCCCTTTATGTTTGGACCAGTTTCTTGCTGCATTTAAAAGGTTTAAAGTTGTTTGTACCAGTTTGTTGGTGTTCCATTTATTATTTATAGATAATAGATCAAATAATGTACTAAATTTAGATCTATATAGTTATTTATTTGGAAAGGAATGTTGATTTCAATCCGGACGTTGCACATAAAAGAATGATGCCAGTCTCTTCCCCATAGAGAGGCATCCAGACTTTAAACTAACTACTGGGACCTGACCAGTACTCTGTATCGGTACCCAGTACTCTGTATCAGTACTCTGTATCAGTACTCTGTATCTGTACCCGGTACTCTGTATCTTTACCCGGTACCTTGTATCTATACTCGGTACTTTGTATCTATACCCGGTACTCTGTATCTTTACCCGGTACTTTGTATCTGTATCCGGTACTCTGTATCTATACCCGGTACTCTGTATCTATACCCGGTACTCTGTATCTATACCCGGTACTCTGTATCTATACCCGGTACTCTGTACTCGCACGGGAGGCGGGGAATCTCTGGGAGCGCACGCCTCCTCCAAAGAGAGGAGGCCTTGAAGTGGAGCTAACGAACAGTTCCTACCTTAAAATAACAGCTTGAACAACACGGTGCCGCTACAAAGACTTTTAATATGTAGATGTCTCCTCCTCCTCCATCGGGGTCTGTGGGGAGAAAACCCGACTCTGTCACATGTTGTAGCGCCCGGTCCTTGGACCTGCTTTCTGTCATGATGACCAGCGTCACATAGTCCAGTCCACCTCACAGGGGACTTTTTATTGTCTCCGCTTCTGCGACGTAGAGACAGAGACATGCTGCTGTGGAGACGACCAACAACAGACCTTTAGTTTAAAGAACAAAGACGTCTTTAAGAAAGGGACCTGACATTACTGCTGCTGTCATCTGGAGGAGAGAGAAAGTTACAGGGGGCGGAGGAGATTATTATTTAACTCAAACTCAAAAGAGCCATATGCGTCACCAGAAGAGCCACATATGGCTCAGAGCCAGAGGTTCAGACACCTGATCTATCGTAACTGGGTATTTACCACACTGAAGTACACAATAAATACCTGAAGGGGGCGCTACAAGGGAAAACTACATAACGGGGCTTGAACCATCCGATTCTCAATGTGATCCTTTATATCGTCACTTATAGTGTATTTTTTTCATAAAAGCACACAGTGCACACAATTAGCTCGTAAAAGTATTATCATTAATAGTTTTAATGATGTAATATAAGTTTTTTTTATAGCTTTGACAGCTCGTAATTTGTCTCTCATATCTATTTATGTTGCTGTGATTTATTAAAGTTGGAGACGCATGAATATGGCATCATAATTCACCTTCGCCCCGATACTCATCTTCACCAAACGGGGATTTCCGTGAGCAGAAAGCATAAATGATGCCGACATATTTTACTGAATATTGGCGGATAGCGATGTCCGTAAAACTTTATTACCTTCGCATGGAAAATTCAGAAGGTAATGTTTTGATCGCCGTGTATTTGTATGCGTGCGCGTTATTCGCATAAGTCAAAAAGTATTAAACCAAATTGCATGAAATTTTGCGGGATGATTGGTTATTATCCGGGGACCATTTGAATTGTTTTGGGGATTGACTGGGTCAAAGGTCATGGTCAAGGTCATGAAAAGGTCAACATTTTCTTTTTACCATAGCACGGTCAATTTGTATCCAATTGGCATGCAACTAATGCCAAAATGTTCATAATTTAATGCCCAATCTTGTGATATGTGAAGGTATGCGCTCTACCGAGTGCCCGTTCTAGTTTCCCACTGTAATGGTTTACGGTAAACGGTGTAATTTAATCCGCGGTTTCGCCGACCATGAGCCCGTCGCACCGCCGCTCGGGGGTTGTTTTCATTGTGTTCCCGCGTCCCTTTGTACAGCGCTTGCCTGTGTGTGTGTGTGTGTGTGTGTGTGTGTGTGTGTGTGTGTGTGTGTGTGTGTGTGTGTGTGTGTGTGTGTGTGTGTGTGTGTGTGTGTGTGTGTGTGTGTGTGTGTGTGTGTGTGTGTGTGTGTGTGTGTGTGTGTGTGTGTGTGTGTGTGTGTGTGTGTGTGTGTGTGTGTGTGTGTGTGTGTGTGTGTGTGTGTGTGTGTGTGTGTGTGTGTGTGTGTGTGTGTGTGTGTGTGTGTGTGTGTGAACAAGTGCCGTCTTTGTCTCTCAGAGTTCCCCAGATGCTCCTAAACCCTGCTAATCTTAATTCCGCAGAGTCGGTACGTATAATTAGGGCTTGGATCCGCGGCGGTGTCTCATGTTGCTCCCTATGTAGAGGCTGGCTTATGGTTACAACCCCGGTGCACTGTGGGTGACCCCCATTCGGACCACCCCTCCCCCCCCCCCCCCCCCTTCCATCACCAGGGCTTATGATAAGCCCACTGCTCCTTTTTTGTTATTCCATTTCATCTCACTTTCTTTACTCTTCTCTTCTTTTTTCCCCCGCCATAGTTTACCCTTTGTTTTAACCTCCGAGGCGCCTCGCTCCCCTCCCGTCGCTCTGAAGTCGAACTCTCGTACCTCCAACTACTGCACACCGCTGCAGATTTGTTCGCGCTCGGAAGACGTGCGGCGCGAACAAAGGTTGACGTCGGCTGAGATGAAAATCCCGTCTTCCGTTTGATCTGTGCGTCATCAAAGGATATCCATGGCAACGCAGAGGACGGGGGGGGGGGGGGGGGGTGAAGGTCCCAGGTCTCGCGTCACAATCTCCATGATGCTCTTTACAGTTTTCCTCCAGTGATGCTGAAGGATGATGGAGAGCTCTTCCACCCACAGCATTTTCTTCTTTATAAAAAAGACTCATCAATAAATAAATGGCTTGATGGAGTGCATACTCTCTCTCTCTCTCTCTCTCTCTCCGTGTGTGTGTGTGTGTGTGTGTGTGTGTGTGTGTGTGTGTGCGCGGGTAACTGTACCCATGATGTGTTTGTTAATGCTCTGTGCAGCACTCCATCCTCTCCCCCCCCCCCCCGGGGCCAACTCTTTGAACGCCTTTGTCTTTCTCTCTGCTCCCGTTTCTCTCTCTCGCCCTCTCCCGAGCTTTTATTTTTTCTATTTTCTTTTCGCCTCCGCTTTTTTCTCTCGTCACTCGTCCAACATTTCCCCTTATTCTTTCGTGTCTCCTTTCCCTTCTCTCCTTTTTTCTTCCTCTAAAATTATCCCCCCCCCCCCCTCTGTGACTCCATCTCTTCCGCACACGGAGGCTGACTTTGAGAGCGTCTCTGAGTCCACACTTTTCTTCTAAGGCTGCAGCCCATTTATAAGATGTTGTCATTATTGATACATCAATATAGCGTAAGAAAAACAAGAAGCTGCTTTTTTTGTAAAACAGGTCAGGGTCAGTTTCAGCGACCTGCTCGGCCGCAAAATGCTTCCTGAAAAAAAACCCGCTGGCTTTAGCGGAGCAATTCGCCCTGAAAGATGCAGATATCCCTCCTGTGACCTTTAGGGTCAATTTGACCCCATTCAATGTTTAACGTCGGTGTTCTTTGAGGTCAATTTGACCCCAGGCTTTTTTTCACTGTCAAGCATGTAACAAATATCAACTTTATTATTTATTTAAAGGGATATTTAGGTAGTCAACAAACAAATGTCTCTAAAAAAACATCTTTTTTTTTGCTTGATATTTCATGAATTATCCTAATTTATTGGGGACAACTGGAAAAACCCTCTCACTCACTCACACACACACACACACACATACTCACTCACACCACACACACACAGGCAATCATTATATACGACTGAAAATAAATGCACTAAGCTGAAATCATTACAGCTTAGTTTATTACATTTATTGATATATTGTATTGTTTCACACCCGTGCTGTTGCATATCATTGTTTATGTATTTGTGTCTCTATTATGAGCATTTTATTCAAACATGCTAACTTCACCTGCAGGCACATTAGCTGGAGACATTTTCCAATTCCAATTCCGCTCCGTGTGAATTCATTAGCATTCATAAAAATGTGCACGCACGTACACGACTCATGCGCAGGTATCTTCAGACTACCTGCCTGCATGTGTGTGTGTGTGTTCTTATAATTAGTTTTATTTATGCACAGTCGGCTCTGCCACTGTCAGATATTCACACACATACACACACACACATACACACCACACTAACTACCCTGCAGAAAAAACTAAGAGCCAATTTAAGAAGTAGGCGCCTCTATCTCGCTGTAACTCTGCTCCTGGCTGCCGGTTATCTTTGGAGCGCCGTGGAGCAGCCGCCTCCTCGGAGCGCGGCGTAATGAGATTTGTGCAAATTGTATCTTCCGTGGGACGCGATCCAAGACGGCCGGGCTGCGAGTTCTCACGCGACGGCCTCTGACCAACTTCTCCGTAGCATCGTTAGGGATGGGACATCGGAGGGCTGCATTTAAAAAAAAAAAAAAAAATTATATTGGAACACGTTAAAACACGCCTCTCTCCTTCCTGGTTGAATTTTTTATTCTAATTGTAAAAAAGAAAAAAAAGAAATGTTTTAAATTCAGAGAGATGAAATTTGCAGAACTCCGATTGCCCTTGAGAGAGAAACTCGGCGTATTGTTCAGGAACACAAAGGATCCATTGTTGACAGTTCCGGTGGACATATTTGTTGTATAGCGAATAAAACAGAAACGCTGCGCCAGACTTCACGCTTTAGACGAAGGTTAGCGCCGCGTTAGACGGCGGCCGGCGCTCTGCAGAGAGGAGGATCTTCAAAGTTTGTTTACCGCAACATTCAGACGCTCCTCCATCTGCTCTTCATCCACTAAATCAAATCTGATGCTTTGTGCATATCGAGGAGCTCGATTACCAACACGGGGTCGTCTGCATACAGATGAGCTCTTCTTCTTCTTCTTCTTCTCCTCCTCCTTCTTCTTCTGCTTCTTCTTCTTCTTCTTCTTCTTCTCCCTCTTCTTCTTCTGCTTCTTCTTCTTCTTCTTCTTCTTCTTCTTCTTCTTCTTCTTCTCCCTCTTCTTCTTCTTCTTCTTCCATCATCTTCTTCTTCTCCTCTTTTTTCTCTTTCTCCATCACCTTATTGTTCTCTTCTTCTCTTTCTCCTTTTTCCTCCTTCTTTTTCTCCTTCTTCTTCTTTCTCCTTTTTCCTCCTCCTTCTTTTTCTTGTTCTCCTCCTACTACTCACCCTTCATCTTGTTCTTCTCATACTACTACTTCTTCTTCTCCTCCTCCTTCTTCTTGTTCTCCTCTTCTTCTTGTTTTGTTCGTTTTCTTTTTCTTCTTTTTCTCTTCTTGTTCTCTTCTTCTTGTTCTCTTCTTCTTGTTCTTCTCGTTCTTCTTCTTCCATCATCTTCTTATTCTCCTCTCCTTCTTGTCTTCTTCTTCTTCTTCTTCTCCTCCTCCTCTGCTTCTTCTCCTCCAATTCGTCTAGTTCTCCTCTTTTTCTTGTTTTCTTCTTCTTTTTCTTCTCCTTCTCTTCTTCTTCTTCTTCTTCTTCTTCTTCTTCTTCTTCTTCTGCTTATGGTGCATTAGAAGTCATGTGTACAGAAGGAAACATTACAGAGTTAAAACACATTCAATGAGTATGACAGAGTTTTATTAAGCAACTTCATTTTTTAACTTGCAAATTAACTTGAAACATCTTAATATTAGTTCAGGCAGTATCAAAGTGCACCATCTTCCATCAGATGACATTAAAGTGGTCGTGGTATGAATAATTTACCGATTCATCTGCCTTTGTGATTAATTGAGTCATCCTCTGCTACATAAAATGTGAGGAATAATGATTGCCGTCCCAATTACAAGTAATGTCTGAAAAATTGCTCCAGTCCCGTCAGTAAAAAGCCCTGTGAAATGAAGTGAAATGAAGGTTATACCCATATTTGAGAAGCTGTAATTATAAAATATGATTATGATATGACTCAAAATTGAACTTAAAATGTGACGGCAAGATTTGCTGAACTGCCGAGAGTCGGATAACGAGATAAACACCAGCGTTCGGCAGGCTGTGTTAAATTGCCTAAATAGTTTGTACACATAGTTTACATTTGGGCCTCTAAGTGTAGAGAGTTGATGAGCCTGTAATTCAAATATCACCCGCTGTTCTCTTTTTTGTGAATTCAATATAAATATGACGTTAGCTTAGCATAAAGACTAACAGAGGGAAGCGGCTAGTCGCATGTACTCACTAAAACGTGTCAGACTTCATCCTGAACTCTCGGAGGGATCCCCTGGCTGCCAGAGATACAAATATGTCGGGTTGAATTCCAGGAGAATGTGCAAAACATTATGCACGAGAGATTCAGAGTATTTATATTCGATGAAATGCTGCAGCCATAAAAACACAGGATCTTGGTGTGAATACTTAAGTCAGCGGTAAATACTGTCGCTACGACTAAATGCTGGAACAGGCAGAAACAGGATGTAGGAAATAATCCTGTGGAAGGTTTTGACCTTTATGAGTGGGATTCCAGAGGAAATTACGAGTTTAAAGGTGCGTTCACACCAAAAGCGAAAAAAAAATTTGCGCGACTGAATCCCGTGAAAAGTCAACGGACGGACGTGTGTGGCTGCGATAGATGCGATATTTTCCCGGGCGGCGTGTTTGGGGCGTTTGGGGCGAGGCGATGTGGGCGAAGAGTTTTTAGCGGTTCAATTTTCGCCCCAACTTGAAATATTTCGGTGACTTCATGTTATTAAATAAACCATATTAAAAAAAATGGTGAAAGTGACCGAGCTGAGTGAGCCTACGGGTGATGTCATCAACCCAAACACGAGGGCGTCAGTGTGTGGGACGTCCTCAACAAGTATGAAGCAGAACTAGTGGGGAGTTATTCCGTGGTGGACGAAGGAGATGATGACGGTCTCTACGGAGACGAGAGACAGAGATAAGCCCCGCCCCTCGCAGAGCGTCTCGACGCTTATGGCGAGTACACGGCGAACGGACGCGTTTTGGGCAACGCAGAAAATCGCTTCTCTTTTGGTGTGAACGCACCTTAAATTTTTAATTTTCTTGTTGTTTCCTGATCAAACAACATCTACAACACATGTCGTGAGCTTCACCGACGCTAGTAGACTGCCCCGCCTTTGTGCCTTTGTGCTTCTCGCGCATTTCGTGTCTTTATCGCTACGCTAACCAGCCGCTGGCTGTTAAAGCCTCGCATTTAATCGACATAAAAGACCGTATCGACCCCATTTATTAGTCGGCAAGAATGTGAATAAGCAAATTCCCTTTATGCCAAATCATTCCTTTTTAAAAGTAGTGGGCTCAGGGAAAATGAAGGTTCATCTCCTCCAGCTGTTACAACAGAGAGAAGCGTTGGGAGATTTGACTAAAAGCGCACAATCGACAGACGCATGCCGGAATTTAATGAGCCGCAAAGAAAGCCTGGCGCATTAAATGTAGACTTTCTTTTTTTTTTTCGTATTCTATAGAGAGAAAGAGACGTTCTCGCAAGCTATTTGCGTAACCCTTCTGTTATTATAAGGCATTTAATTGAGCGAGAGAGAAGGCGGACAAGTCAATAAACACAACTGAGAGCCTGGCGGAGGGATGAAAACGCTCATCAGAATAATTACAAGCTGTTGAGGCGTCGGCCAGGAGGTCGCGGGCGAGCCCCCCCCCCCCCCCCCCCCCCACGAACACGCGATTTCTACAGCGTTTTCGAGTTGAATTGCACTGCTGCCCTATTCTCCGCCAAAAGAACCCCGTCTCTAATGAGACAGAGGCCAACGGATCGGGTCACGCTCCTTTTGTCGACACGTAAAAACTCCTCGCTCTTCAGTCGCAGCATCCCTCTCCGGTCTCTCGCTTCCTTTACGCGTGTTGTTTCTCCTCCCGCCGTTCGTGGTGGTTTGCTGAAGTTTGATGGAAAAAGAGGTTCGACGGACACAGAATATTCGGTTTATTCTTATCAAGCACAGGTCGGGGAACAAAGGCCCGGGAAGGCACTTTTATTTATGGAATGAATACAAGATTAATACAAAATCTAGTCAAGACATTGACAAGGTTAGAAATAATGATTTTCATTGTAAATATTAATGTTGTTCTTCAAACTTGTGGCTCAAAGGAAGGCCAGCTTTAGAGCTTCTCTCACCAGCATAACTGTTTTCAGCTGCGCTCACATAAAAAGGGTTTCAATGTCAAGGAATAATCTGTTTGTGGAAAATGCTAAATAAAAAGTTATTAAAAAATGAATAAAAGGGTTTCTGCTCGTCTTCTAAGGCAATAACACAACGTACCACTAGAACATGGAGATGGGCCTCTACACACCTCTGTAGAGAAAACAGTGCTTTTTTTCTTCCTTTTTCTAAGTGACCCCAAACTTTTGAACGGTAGTGTATGTTTTATACACAACAAAAGAGGTGGAGTTTATTGTTACCGGCCTTCGTGGACCAATCATATGCAGGCATAATTACCTAATCAGAAAACTGATCAACTAAGTGATGCCCAGTCCCGTGTTATTGGAACGTTGAGCCCTGGTTTGCATATTTTGTATAAACTGATATTGCAGAGTAGGTGAAAATATACCACACGCGCCGAAGCGCTCCGATGCAAGTTCAACCAACAGATCAATCCGGGCCGACGAGGCGTGTTTATGACGTTTGGTCCTTCTCGCTCGTGCAGCGGTTGCAGGTGTGTTTGTTTCAGTTGCAGGAGACGCTTTCTTTTCGGGTCTCGCCTCTCGACAGTCGACGCCGGTCTCTATTTATAGCACTTTGGCTGCGTTGACAGTCGGCGACGCAGGTGCATCGCCTTGTTTACTCTGGTCTCTGTGGCTTACGCTCTCCCTCCCCTCCCCCTCCTCCCTCTAATTGTCTCCTCCCCTCTCCTCCCTCTGCATCGTTCACCTCGTTCAGCTCATTCCGGTCCTTTTCTCACAGCTCCCGTTCCTTCTCCCCATCGCAATCGCCTCCCTCCTCTTCCTCTGGTCAAGGCCTTGGGTATGAATCAGAGCAGAATGAGCCTCCTCTGCCTTGTAGGGTGGGAGAAGCTACGGTTATAGTCCGTTTACTCGGGTACACTTTAGGGGGTACTGCACAAATACCATGATATGGTTTTTATTCTGCACCGCAACTCTTAACATGGAAATACTGAGAAATACTTCAAAACAATGTGGTTATAAAACACTTTTTACAGATGGCCAACAGGAAATATAGAGGCTAGAAATAACTTCACCTATACACGCTCCACCATTAGGATCCGAGGCGAACACTTCCTACATAGCTAGTGTGTCGTCGTTCTTAGTTACTATAGCGTTTACGTATGTTATAGATTAGTCGTACGCTATTATCAAAGGTGTCAGGTTTATGATAATCCTCATCAAGTATCAACCTGGAAAACGATCGCTTCCCTTTTTTATGCTTAAGGCTGAAACAATTAGTGTATGTACGTTCTTAATTGATCAAATGTCGATCTTTACTGTGATGAGTTGTCCCGACAACACAGTCTATTGCTCTGTTAATCTTCAGTAAAAGTTCTGGACGCTTCTTCCATCGTCGCCTCCTCGATTTCCAGATTCGAGTACAGATGAAAAGATCCGCCGCGCAGCCGAAAAGAAGCCGTCCGTCTCTGTCCGTCGCTGACCTTCGCACTCCTCTCCTTCCTCCTCCTTCTCCCTAGCAACTGCTGAGGGAGATGCAACAGATGGCGAGTCGGCCTTTCGCCACCATCAACGTCGCCCTGGAGACGGAGGACGAGCCGCCTGACCTGATAGGAGGAAATGTCAAGGTGAGCGCAACCTATTTTCTAAGAGCAATCGCCGACGAACCCCCGGGGATCAGCCGTTTTTTTCTCTGTGCTGACGGGAAGCTCCATCCATCATCGGCGCCGCCGCTCATCCTCCCTCGAGCGGGAGCTCGGTCTCGTGCCTGTCGACTGCGGTTTGTGATTACAGTCCGTCGTGCTCTCTGAGAGCGAAAGGACCGCTTTTGCGGTTCCTAGCCAAATCTTTATAGAGGCCAACATAAAGAGTTTGTGACAGGATTCCTGCCGTCACCTGCAAAGCACCAAGGATACTCCAACGCCGACGAGGTCCTGTTCCATACAGGGTTCGTACGGTCATGGAAAACCTGGAAAGGTCGTGGAATTTTAAAAAGGTCATTTCCAGGCCTGGAAAAGTCATGGAAATTTTTTATAATCACACGTTCATTTACGGCGAGTTTGAAATAATTAATATGTTTTTTAAAGAAAGACGATCAAAATATAAGCCGGTGTACGCTCTCAATACGCACAATATTCTAAATTGTTCATACTTATACCGAGATTTCAGTTTGGTCATGGACATTTTGTTTAAAGTCATGGAAAAGTCCTGGAAATCCACTTATCGAAATGTGTAAGAACCTTGTCGATAGCATCTTTATTTAATTCACACTCCAGCTCATACAACAGCGCCTCTGCTCCCAAACTCCAGCTCTGATGCACTTTTATGGGTGCAGCGTCGGCTGCTGACTAATTGCCAATCAGCCAGCAGCCGAGGCCAAATTGGCGACTCCACCCCCAACGCTGCCACAGAGTGGTACTGAGAACCGTCTGTGAAAGGTTCCAATCAGATCCCACGACGAAAAGTTATTTCCCGAAACTCGAAATGAGGGAACGTTCAAGAGTTTTATTGCAAAACCTCAGGTCCTGCTGTTTTGACAACCAGAGTTTTAATATTACACATCGTGGATTCTAAAACACATCCAGACATAAACTTTCCAAATTCACCCCGAAGAATATATTTGATAATTTAATAATTCACCAACCGTTTGACATGGGACTTCTTCAAGGTAAAAGAAAAATATGTTTTGCCCTGAAGAAGACTACCACGTCGACACGTTGCTAAGTTATTAAATATCTTTTGCATACGATTTTAAGTATTTTTCCTTCACACTCTATACTACCTGAAGGACTACTCCAAAGAGGGTTCTCTGGGTGTAAGTCTTGCAAATTCAATTCAGTTTATTTGTAGAGCCCATTTTCACAAATCACAAATTTACCTCAGAGTTCTTTACAATCTGTACACATAGACATCCTTGACCTTTGACCTTTGACCTCACATGGGATCAGGAACAACTCCCAAACAACCCTTCGGGGGAAAAGGTGAAGAACCCTTGAGGAGAGAACAGAGGAGGATCCTCTCCAGGTGGACAGGTGTCATAGAGGTCATGTGACCAGAAGGAGTCATTACAGAGTTATAACACATTCAGTGAATATGACAGAGTGGATGAAGAGTTGGTAGTCGGCATATTCCACGATGGAGACCTCCACCATCCATCAGGTAGAGAGGAGTGGGCGGAGTCTCAAAAGTGGGCGGAGTCTCAACAGGGCAATGGCATAGTTGGTAATCGGCATATCCCACGATCCAGACCTCCATATTCCATCAGGTTTATGGGATCTTTGATGTCTCATAGGGTCCATGACGTGAAGTCAAAAGGACTCCGGGTTCCTCATCCCTTCAGGAAGAACTCCTTCAGGACCCGCGTGTCTCAGACCGTGCATGGATAGATATTCCTCACACCATCTGCTCGCCGTCATTCCCCAGCCTGAACTCTGAAAGGTGATTCCATTAGTGTTCATCACGCCGAGGAGGCTCGCTCAGGAGGGAAAAGAGTTTGAAGTGCGGTGCAGGCGCAGGACACTTAATCAGGGTCAAGGCGGCGTTCGTTTAGCTGACTGTGCGAAGGCCCCGGCGATGATGAAGAGGGGGGCAGCCGATGAGGAGCGAAGCGGCGCGGCGCATTATAACGGTTACAGACAGTTATTGTGGGTAGGCTGTGAATTCTAATGATAAGGAATCCAGTTAACCCCGGAGTTAAACACATGGAGATGAGAGTAAAGTCTTGTAGATTAAGACACTATACTTAGACGGGGGATGTGATCTCCAAGCCAACATTGAGACATTCTCCATTTCGAAGATAAATTATTATTTGAACAAAGTTTTTTGCCGGTGTGAACATGGGGAACATTAGGGGACTCTGTAAAAGTCGTGATTCATCTCACCGGGCAGCCTTGATTTGGTGAGTCGCACCATCTGTGTTTTTCTATGACGGAGAAATCGAAGGTTGCGAATTTCGTTAATATGGATGAGAGGAACAAAGACTCTAAATGTGGTTTGAGTGATCATACTGCTGTTAGGACTGTTTTATTACACCAGGTTTTATTGAAGGTTTGGTAGATTTGAGTCAACAAATGTCGGAATTTTGTTTAAGCCCCAAAAGACAAGACACACTTTTAGTTTAGGGGCTTTTTAGTCAAGCCACAACAAAACCAAAGGTGTATTAAACTACACCAACATGTTCAACCTTTAACATTTGTTTAATCAAACAAGTGAATCAAATAATCATCAAATGACCGAGGAGTCAGAACCCCAAACTAAAATGCAAAAAAATATGTAAAATTTGAGTCTCTGTGTAATGTTTTGCATTTCTCTTTTAGTGGCTGTGGTTTGTTTTGATATACACTACCCGTCAAAAGTTTGGGGTCACTTAGAAATTTCCATATTTTTCTTTTTTTTCCAATGAAGATAACATTGAATGAATCAGAAATCCTCTCTCTACATACTTAATGTGGTAAATGACTATTCTCTGTTTTTTAATGAAGTCTACAGAGGTGTGTAGAGGCCCATCTCCATGTTCTAGTGGTACATTGTGTTATTGCCTTAGAAGTGTCTTTGAAAAGCGCAATAGAAATTTGATGTATTATTATTATTATTAGGAGACTAACAGAGGGGTAGAAAACCCTTGAAAACCCTTTTTATGTGAGCGCAGCTGAAAACAGTGATTCTGGTGAGAGAAGCTCTAAAACTGGCCTTCCTTTGAGCCACAAGTTTGAAGAACAACATTAATATTTACAATAAAAATCCTTATTTATAACCTTGTCATTTTCTTGACTATATTTTCTACAAATTTTGTAATTATTTTGATAAATAAAAGTGAGAGTTCATGAAGAACATAAAACACCACCTCAAATCTATGAAAATGAATATTATTTCATTTTTTTTCTGCTCTGCATTCAAAAACAAACCCTGCTGCTTTTATTGACACTCTTTCTTTGGCAGCGTTGAATAAAGAATACTGTTTTCCCTTTTGTATTTCATCTGCAGAGAGATGTAGAGAAGTCACGCAACTTAAATCGTACGATTCTTCTGATGAGGAAACCAGACCCGTCAGGATTATACAGAGTAAAAGAAGACCGACACACCTGCCGTCTGCTAACAATGAGATTAACGCCGCCGCATCGGGGGAAGAGTGTGAGATAAGAACCGTCTGCGAGGTCTCCTTATCAACAACGATGATCCGGATAAAAGAACGACTTCTTTGTCCCGACACTTAAGAGATTAAGTGCAAACACACTCCGTCACAGTCATTTGCTGCCGCAGGTAGAACGCTGGTTCCCATACAAATGCCAGCTGCTCTTTAGTTAAAAAAAATATACATTTGTTTTCCCGTACAAACAAAACTTCTTTCACCTCGGCTGCATCAGAGTGTGGAGGGAGATATCTCAGACGTGTGTGTGTGTGTGTCAGGAGTGTGTGTGTGTGTGTGTGTGTGTGTGTCAGGAGTGTGTGTGTGTGTGTGTGTGTGTGTGTGTGTCAGGAGTGTGTGTGTTAGTGTGTGTGTGTCAGGAATGTGTGTGTCTGTGAGTGTGTGTGTGTGTGTGGGTTTGTGTCAGGAGTGTGTATGTTAGTGTGTGTTTTTGTCAGGAGTGTGTGTGTGTGTGTGTGTTATGTGTGTGTGTGTGTGTGTTTATCAGGAGTGTGTGTCAGGAGTGTGTGTGTGTGTTATGAATGTGTGTGTGTGTGTGTCAGGAGTGTGGGTGTGTGTGTGTGTGTGTCAGTAGTGTGTATGTGAGTGTGTGTGCATATTAAAATGGAAACGTAGTAGAGTGGGCGTGACCTGATGGCTTCTGTTGAATCCCCACCTTTTAAATTAATCTAACGTGTCCTTCATTGACTCTCGCCCGGTCAGATAGTGATCCGATGTTTATCTTGTGACGAGGCTGTAAAACTGGATAAAGACTTTTCATTTCCTGTGAATCCATCTCAATAAGAGCCCCCCCTTATATCGACTCCTGCTTCCCCCCTACGGTATTTGTAGACCTGTTTTACTGAAGAGTAGCCGCTAACGAAAGTCCGCTAACGAAGCTCCGCTAACGAAACTCCGCTAACGAAACTCCGCAAACGAAACTCCGCTAACGAAACTCCGCTAACGAAACTCCGCTAACGAAACTCCGCTAACGAAACTCCGCTAACGAAACTCCGCTAACGAAACTCCGCTAACGAAACTCCGCTAACGAAACTCCGCTAACGAAACTCCGCTAACGAAGCTCCGCTAACGAAACTCCGCTAACGAAACTCCGCAAACGAAACTCCGCAAACGAAACTCCGCTAACGAAACTCCGCTAATGAAACTCCGCTAACGAAACTCCGCTAACGACCGCTGGCAGCTCGACGCGCGCGCGCCCAGCTAACGTAGCCTCGGGGGAGCGGCGGCGTCGGTCCGCTGAGCTCTCTTCTTAGTTTCTCCTCGCGCTCGTTTCATTTTTCCGTCGCCGCCGTCTTCCGCCCCGAGCGACGCCGACTCCACCGACATCACTTAAGGCGATTCATCAGCCTTCACGGCGTTCCCTCCGGAGACACGCTAACACTTTGACACTTATTTATTTTCAGTCGTTCGCGCATTCGCACCGCCGACCTGTCAACAGACTTTGATGTGGGAGGATCACAACGTCTGATCTCACTCTTCTGCTAAGAAGTGGCTGCTGAATATTCTAGAGTTCAGAGCTCACTGGTGTCAGTTTATTTGTAGAGCCCATTTTTACATATTACATATTATTATATTAATAAACACACTTTTTGGGAAGTGGATCCTTCAAACAAGAAACAAACGCCTTAATGAAAAGTCTTTAATTTATTAATTCAATCCCATTTTCACAAATTAAAAATGGATCTCAGAGTGCTTTACAATCTGTACATATAGACATCCCTGATCTTTGACCTTTGACCTCGCATGGGATCAGGAACAACTCCCAAACAAGCCTTCAGGGTAAAATGTGAGAACCCTTGAGGAGAGAACAGAAGAGGATCCTCTCCAGGTGGACAGGTGTCATAGAGGTCATGTGACCAGAAGGACAGATTAGAGTTAAAACACATTCAATGGATATGACAGAGTGATGAAGAGTTGGTAGTCGGCATATTCCACGATGGAGATCAGCAGATTGTAGACCTGGAGCCAGCTGAGGGAGAGGAGGGTCAATGTTGAACATAAAGAGGAGGAGGAGGAGGAGCTAATCAGATTCCCCCTGTCCTCATGTTGTCTTTCCTCTCTTTTGTCCCCTTTGCTGTTTCTTCCCTCTCTCTTGGTTCTTCTCTATTCTTTCTGATGTATCGTTGTTGCTCGTCTTCTCTCCTCGTTTTTTTCCACCGTCGGTTGTTTCCTGTTTATTTTGTTAAAGTTCTCTCTCTCCTTTCCCTTTTCGTCTTAGCTCTGTTTTCCTCCTTGTTTTTCTTTCAGTTTCCTCTCTTCATAGTTTCTATTGATCTTCTTTTCATCTTTTAAGCTCTTTTCAATTCATCATCGCTCGTTTGTGTTTTTTCTCTTTCTTCTCACCTGTTGGTTCTTTTCAATTGCCCCCCCCCCCCCCGTCTCTGTAAAATAGTTTGTTCCATTCATTTTGTTTTGCCACATTTCACTATCTGTTCTCCTTGTTTTCCTTCTGTTAGTTTTACCTTCTTCTTCTTCCTGCCTCTTCTCGCTTTCCTCCTTTTATCTCTTCTCTTCTTCCTCCCTCCTTCGCCTCCTGACTGACATCCTTACGTTGCCGTGGCGTTCTCCTCTAAATTACCAGACCGCCACCGATCCAATCGGCTTCCTGGGCTTTTCTGTCGGCCTTATCTGACGCGTGTGTGTGTGTGTGTGTGTGTGTGTGTGTTTGTGTTTGTGTTTATTTGTGTGTGTGTGATTTTGCTCTGGAAATCCGGCGCTCCACCTCGCCCTCCTCCGTCTTTACTCTACCTCTCCGTCTCCCACCTCTGCTCTTCTTCTCCCCCATTGTTGCCGGGCCTGCTCTCCTCCTCTTCATCGAACGGGAGGCTTCGCCGAAAGCACAGATCCAATTTAGATCGACCTCCTCGCCGTTCTCCGCCTTCGCCGTTGCCGCGCTCGCCATCCTATCTCCTCCCGGGCTCAGATTGAGCGCCTCTGAGCCGGCTCCTCCCCCCCCCCCGCCACTCCATCAGAACGCTCCGCTTGTGTATTGAGACCGGCGTACGCGGGGGGGGCGGGCGGCGAGCCGAAGATCATTAAAGTTGTTTATGGCCTCGGTGGGAAGTCCAAACTCGCTCCGCCGATGAGACGTGTTCACGCGGCTGCTGCCAAACGGAGCTTGCGACCAGATGATTTCATTTCTCACGCCGCCCGCTCTGGTTTTATTTATAGATACCGTGGCACGGAAAAAACCCGGGACGGCGAGGAGCTGGTTCGCCGTCACGTGACCGCGTCACGTCGCATAGCTCTCCTCCGTCAAGCTGTCGGCCTCCTCGTTATGAAAAGAATTACATTAAAATCACATTGCTGCTCCATGATTGGCCGTATTTCAGGCAAGAAGAGATAAGGTCAAAGGCTCAGCTATGATGCTTTGTGCTGAATAGGTATGTGATGAAGACTTTGGTCTCATTAATAGAGTCTAACAGACGTGGTGTTGAGGGGAAGAGGAGTCACGCGTCAAACTGGATGCAACTGTAAATTATAGCGATGTTTCCCAAGTGATTTGGAGATGACAGGAGACACAGAGGTGCGACTCAATTATACCTTTAACGTCACACGCTTCTACTTATACCTAGTCTGTGATGTTTTTTATAGCGTATTTCATTACAAAGTGTCGTTAGTGTTTTGCAAAAGCAGACGTGTTTTCAGGTGCCGGCCTCAGAACCGGTTTCAGCTCGCCTCTCCTGAAACGAATCGAGGTGAGAGAACAGACAAAGAGTCCTTTAATTGGTCTTTAAAGCCCCATTATGTCGTTTTTACCTTGTGGCGCCCCCTTCAGGTATTTAACGTGTACTTCAGTGTGGTAAATACCCAGTTACGATAGATCAGGGGTCGTGAACCTCTGGCTCTGAGCCATATATGGCTCTTCTGGTGAGGCATATGGCTCTTTTGAGTTTGAGTTAAATAATAATCTCCTCCGCCCCCTGTAACTTTCTCTCTCCTCCAGATGACAGCAGCAGTAATGTCAGGTCCCTTTCTTAAAGAAATCTACGTATTAAAAGTCATTGTAGCGGAACGATTATTTTCAAGCTGTTATTTTAAGGTACAATTGAACTCTCACACATTTCTGTTAACAAATTATTTTAAGTCTAAGAGTCTGCTGCTTCGTATTTGCTGCTAAAATGTATTAAAGACGATGCTGGCGGCGTCCGACGAGCTGCGCTCTCAGCTCGTCGGGTTCCGATCGAGAACCACAGTTCTAAATCGGTGAGATGAAGTTCTCCTAAACTCGTCCCGTTTATCCCCCATAAACGCCGCGGTGGTCGGTTTAAATGCATTGCGTCATTATCGCAGGCTCGCAAAACAGTTCCTGTTGCAAACACACGCCGACTGAGAACTCATCGCAGTGCGCTCAGTGGAGGAGGCTCGACCCGGGGAGTCATAGCAACAGGGAGGTTGACTCTTCCCCCCCCCGCTGCTGAAGTAGAGCTGAATGCAGCGGATGAAAGCGGAGCAGCATGCAGCCGCCAGTGTGTGTGTGTGTGTGTGTGTGTGTGTGTGTGTGTGTGTGTGTGTGTGTGTGTGTGTCTGTGAGTGAGAGAGAGAGACTGTGTGTGTGTGTGTGTGTGAGAGAGAGAGAGACTGTGTGTGTGTGTGAGAGAGTGTGTGTGTGTGCGTGTGCGCGTGTGCATGTGTGAGAGAGAGACTGTGTGTGTGTGAGAGAGAGAGACTGTGTGTGTTTGTGTGCGAGAAAGAGAGACTGTGTGTGTGAGAGAGAGAGAGACTATGTGTGTGTGTGTCTGTGTGTGTGAGAGAGAGAGAGAGTGTGAGTGAGTAAGAGAGACTGTGTGTGTGTGTGTGTGTGCGTGTGTGTGTGTGTGTGCTCAGCAGCGGTCCTACGTGCTGAGCTAATTACTGAAGGTAATTTAACTAAACCTTTAGCCGCTCTGCCTGGCCGGTCCAGATAACTCTCCGGCGGGGGTGTGTGTGTGTGTGTGTGTGTGTGTGTGTGTGTGTGTGTGTGTGTGTGTGTGTGTGTATGGGGGGGGGGGGTAGCTGGGGGCCTCAGCGGCATAAAACAAAGACGTCTTCCGGTGGAACGTCATTAGCCTCTGAAGAAGACCGCGGGAACAGACGCTACCTTTGGGGAACATCAAAGGCCGAACTCATTGTAATCCACGTACTCAAAGAGTAGAGGACGGATAATTGAATTTTTCAAGGTGTCTTCGTCGTCCGAATCCCCTCCAGCCACACAGAACCTCCCGCTCAAGACAGAAATAAATGGACGTGTGTGTTGCAGGAGATAAAAACGTTTTTTCTTTTTGGTTTGTTGTTCTAGGGCACATCGTTTTGAGGTTGAAGACGAGACAATAGTCCCAACGCCGCAGCCCACATCGGTCTTGACGGCAAAGTCGATCTTCCTCTTCCAAATGCGACTCTCTTCTCTTTTCCGGTTGGAATACGAGACGCCGGCGTCGGAGAAGGAGAGGCGAGCGCGTAAACAAGCGAGACCCTCGGAGCGCCGCGAGCCTGACAGCAGCCCTTAGCTGTGAGAATAAAAGCTGCCAGTCTTTTTTTAGGGTTTTTTATTTGTTTTATTTCTTTTTCTCTGAACACAAAGACTACAGACGTGTTCGGGTTATCACGGACATCCCTCATCGCTCCCATTTGTAAACGCGCTGGATGAGAAATACATTTCGCCCCGAGGCAAAAAACGGGCCCGCCGACCCCGGAGCGCGAGTCGCTGCCGGCGAGGCCAAAATAATTGTTTCATCCTTCTTCGTACAAAGAGATGGAGTGAGGCGAAATTAGCCGAGTGCGATACACTCTAATAGTCGGCGTTAGTTTTATTCACATTCCTCAGCCGTCCATGTGAGCCGCGTATAATGAAGTTCTTGCACCATGATTTTGACAATGGAAAGAAATGATCCTTTTACTGAGTGTCTTTTCTCGTTATTGTGTCATTACTCACTTATCACGCCAAGCTGTGAGGGGCGTTAACGTCTTATCGGCCCGAAGGGGACAGCGGTGGCTTTTGCTGTTTTGACAATTTGAATATAAAACAAACTAGAATGGGCACTCGGTAGAGTGCATACCTTCGCATATCACGCGATTTGGCATTGAATTATGAACATTTTGGCATTAGTTGCATGACAATTGGATATAAATTGTTAAATTTGGTAAAAAGAAGATTTTTACCTTTTCATGACCTTGACCTTTGAATCGATCAATCCCAAAATCTAATCAAATGGTCCCCGGATAATGACCAATCATCCCACCAAATGCAAATGTCACGCGATTCTGTTTAATACTTTTTGACTTATGCGAATAACACACACGCACGCATACAAATACACGGCGATCAAAATATTACCTTCTGAATTTTCAATGCAACGGTAAATATATGTTGTGGCTGTAACGGATAGAGAGAGATAAATAGTCGGTTACGTTAAATACCATAAAAACAAAAAAAATGTCCATACGATTTATGAAGAGCCTTTTTTCTCATCGGTAGCCTTTCAATGTGACGGCAGCGCGTCAGTCACAGGGAGCCAACGGTAAAACACGCCCTGCTTTACGGCCCATCTGCCTCTGAACGGACCGTCGTTTACGGGACGAACTTCATGCTGCATTGAAGAAGACTTGAAAACGAGGCGTTTACGATGTTTACTGAGGGAATACATCAAGAGAAGTGACCAGGGGAGTCGCCCCCTGGTGGTCAGTAGAGAGACTACATGTTTTAAAACACTCGTTGGCTTCACTCTTCCGAACCTGGAGGCTGCCGTTTGGTCAGCTGAAACAGCTGTGAAGTTATAATCTCTGGAGCGGCTAAAACTCCCTCCTCGTCATCAGTAGATGTTTCTTGACGTCCCCATTTGTTTTAGCCACTCTTAAACGGAAAAAAACGAGTCTACACGTGTAATGTATTTCAACAACGGTAGAAAACAGTGAGTTCTCTCCGTCCTTTTTACTGAATTACATGACATGTCATTTAGCAGACGCTTTTATCCAAAGCGACTTACAATAAGTGCATTTCAACCTAAGAACAACAAGAGTACAGAAAGTAACATTTCCTCAACATAGTCCAACTACAAAAGTACCATAATAAGATATTTAAGAGCCACTGAAGTGCTAATCTGTGTTTTAATCCAGATATAGTCAGAAACAGTGCGTTTTCTGGTGCAACCGTGAAACAAGTCCGCCCGTTGAATATCAATACGTCACAACTCACCTCTGATTATTCTAAACAATGTAAATATAACATACAAGAATGCAATCACTATAAGAAACAAAATCTAAATATGAATCTAATTAATATAGTGAGTCTAAATTACAAATACAATTACAATATGGAAAATGGCACTAACAATCTCACTTTCGCCGCAGATCAACTCCACATGAGATTTAAGAGATGTGCGGCATTCACGAAGGTCACCGTCGAATTATTTCCGTACCTTCCCCGCGGTTTAATTGAGCCGAACGGTAAGATGATTTGTAGCTTCTCTCTTACAGCGGCGCAGTAATTGGTTCCAGTGTTTCTCGTGGAAACTGTCCCTCACTGCTCCGGAGCAACCTGTCACGGCTGTTATCGTCATTATTTATGTGTCTTACTTCTCTCAGGAGATAAATACATCAGCGCGCAACCGCCGGTCGCCAGAGGCTGCCAATCTCGTCGGTAATGGTCTTGTTTGTTTACGCCAATTAATATTATATTTTATATTCTTTTAGAAGTGATGTTGACGTTTTAAGTAACATATGCGAGGAAGCGGAGAAAGAAGAAGGAAGTGGAAGTAAACATTTCTGAATGTCTTTCACGGAGAACCTCAGACGGATGGGTTTCTTTGACGAGGTGTTTCCGAGACGTCCGAGTCTTCATGTCATACGCTGTTCACTTTCAGGCCCTTTGGGACAAACATGTCCTAATTGTGGCCCCTTAAAATAAACCTGACGTGACATGAGAGCGAGATGGATAATCCAGAAGGGAGTTGGCGAGGGTGAGGAGGAAACGCAAAGCGGTGGCCCTCGTCTGTGTTTGCTCGTTTCTCAAAGCCAAAGCTCCGTGTCACGAAGTCAGAGGTGGAGCTGCTCTGCTTGACTCCGGTACCGTCTATTTGTTATTTTCCGTTGCTTGTTGGCTGCTGCTGCTGGTTCTAACGGCGTCTCCATCAGCAGACGAGCCCATCAGTCTGCATCTGAACTATTCCCCCCGTCAGTTTTCTGTAAATGTTTTTATTGAGGAGGGGGAGGCGGGGCTTTAACGCTGCGCGAGTGCAAGATCAACACAACGAGGAAAATTGCTGCACGCTCGGAGGCGTGCATGCAAACGCAACCTCCCTAATAACCTTCTGCAACCAGATGCATTCACTCACACCCTGGGGCACGTTCACTCCGCTCGGCAACAGCCAATCAATCAATCAATCAATAAATATATATATATATATATATACACATACATACATAAATATGTATATATATATACAAATATGTGTATATATATATGTATTTTTATATATATACAAATGTGTATATATATGTATTTTTATATATATACAAATACGTGTATATATATGTGTGTATATATATATGTATATTTTTATATATATGTCTATATATATGTCTATATATATGTGTATATATATATATATATGTGTATATATATATATATATATATATATATATATATATATATATATATATATATATATATATATATATATATGTGTATATATATATATATTTGTATATATATGTGTGTGTATATATATATATATATATATATGTATTTCTTCTTTGTTGCTGCAATTTCCAGTTCCCCATAACACTCTCTGCTCTCTGGGTAGACATCCTCTGAGAACCATAACTCCAGCCTTAGAAGGCATGGCTGAACATTTCCATAACACAGGGAAATGTGTCCGACCAAGTGAGATAGCAGTCGTGGCTTTCACAGGAAACTCATTTGCGGGCGCATTTCCCGAGTGAAGAACACACGGAAAGGCTTTGAACCTCCGACGCACCGTCACTGCAAATAACAGAGGATGAAATGCCCTTCTCCGTCAGATCGCAGCTAAACACGGACGGAGGAACCATATAGGTGCTATAAGCTCCTATCTGCAGCAGCATAAACAAATACAGAATCCCCCTCTGGTACAACATCATCATCTTCACTGAACACACGCACACACACACACACACACACACACACATAGAGGCATATAGGTCTCTGCGCCACTGTGTGACAGCTACCTGTGTGACAGCCTGTGTATCCTGCTGCTGTGAGAGGTAAGCCTCAGAGAGATGGAGCACAGAATAATTGTGTAAAATGGGTCAGAACCTGAATATCATTACTGCCCCGCTTCCAATGTGTACATTTACACTGTGTGTGTGTGTGTGTGTGTGTGTGTGTGTGTCTGTGTGTGTGTGTGAAAAGGGGAATAGTGTGTATACAGTTGCATGTGAGTGTGAAAAGTGTGTTGCATGTGAGGAATTTATTTGCCACACTCCTGCGGCTATGCCACTCGGGGCGTTAAACTCAACTACCCAGAGTATAAAGACTGGTGTGTGTGTGTGTTTCAGGAGTGTGTGTCAGGAGTGTATCTGTGTGTGTGTCTTTGTGTGTGTGTGTGTGTCAGGAGTGTATCTGTGTGTGTGTCTTTGTGTGTGTGTGTGTGTCAGGAGTGTGTGTGTGTGTGTGTGTTAGGAGTGTGTGTATGTTTGTGTGTTAGACATGTGTGTGTGTCTGTTTGTGTCAGGTGTGTGTGTGTTAGGAGCGTGCGTGTGTCAGGAGTGTGTTAGGAGTGTGTGTGTGTGTGTGTGTGTGTGTGTGTGTGTGTGTGTGTGTGTGTGTGTGTGTGTGTGTGTGTGTGTGTGTGTGTGTGTGTGTGTGTGTGTGTGTGTGTATGTGTGTAACCATGCCGTGGCCCAGTTTCCTGTCCGGAAATCGAAATACAGAGAATCAGAGAAAGATGGCGAGAAAGAAAGGGGGCGCTCTCTGTGAGCGGCGGCGCGGCGGCGTGGGCGTTCTCCGCCTCCACGCTCCGTCGAGGTAAACATGAATATTGCACGAGGCCGAGCGGCTGCAGATCCGCCCGGTGTTTACAGGCGGGAGGCTGATCCCCACGCGGGGAAGAGCTCCGCTCCCCGGGCCGCCACTTCACATCCAGCCGCGGCTCGGCGCCGTCCTAAATCTGTGTGTGGGGGGGGGGGGGGGGGGGGATCCGATCCGTGCATGGAGAGTTATTCCATTCTGCGGTCGCCGAAACAAACAAGACCAGCGGCGGCAAATCCTCCGTTAGCCGGGGTCTTTGAAAGCGGCGCTCCCCGGGACTTACGAGGTTTGCGATGTGTTAATTTGTTCCTCTTTCCATTTCGTTTCTCTTTCTCGGCAGTCGGTCCCGAAGCCCATCGCCCTGGAGCCCTGCTTCGGCAACAAAGCCGCCGTGCTGTCCATCTTCGTGCGGTTACCCAGAGGCACCGGCGGCATCCCTCCTCCGGGGCAGTCCGGTGAGTCGAAGCCGCCGAAACCCGACGCCTGTTCTCCTTCCTCGCTGTCCGCCTTCGTGCGACCGCCGCTCACCTTTTCCCACCGCCGCTCCCCGAGCCGCGTTCCCTCCTCCCGTCTCACGGCGCTCTGTTACCCTCCCATCAGATCCCAACGCCACGTCCCCAATAAGAGGATCAAAGTGAGTTCACTGATCTGCGGATGACTTCTGTCCACACGAGAGATTTCAGGTTGTTCGGGGAAAAGTTCTGACTGAGCACACACGGAAAAACACCCGAACCGCAGCCAAGAAAAACCTTTGTTATTCCTCCTGAACATCAACAACAACAACAGAATGTGTTACCCAGCACTACGCGCTGAGCGTAGGGCACCGAGTCCTGAGGGGGCACCAACAAATAGGCACCAAAAAATCATCATAGTTGGAACTAGAAGGGGCACTCGGTAGAGCGCATACCTTCGCATATCACAAGATTCGGCATTGCATTATAAACACGTTGGCATTAGTTGCCAATTGGATACAAATTGACCGTGCTATGGTAAAAAGAAGATTCTTACCTTTTCATGACCTTGACCTTTGACCCCATCGATCCCAAAATCGAATCAAATGGTCCCCGGATAATAACCAATCATCCCACCAAATTTCATGCAATTCGGTTTAATACTTTTTGACTTATGCGAATAACACGCACGCATACAAATACACGGAGATCAAAATATTACCTTCCGCATTTTCAATGCGAAGGTTATAATTATAAGGCCTATATTATTTCAATATAGCAATATTAGTCACCTTTTAGGCATGTATATCACAAGACAGTCAGAACAAGAGATATATTGAATTGCTCAAAAAAGGTTACGATGGTGACCCCCACACACACACACACGCACACACACACACACACACACACACACACACACACCCCCCGGCGAGCAGCGGCCCTGGTGTTACCTCCAGGATCATCTCCCGGTCTCCTCCTCTCGGAGGTGCGATGTGTATCACCTGTCCGCTTGCTCTGACATCGTGACACTATTACCTCCTCGTGCTCTTTTGATAACCTTCAAGTTCTTTCTCGTCGCTCGCCAGATCTAACGCGCCGCTCGTTGGTTTCAACGCAGCCGAACACGCGGTTTATCTGTCCTCACATCGCGGGGGTTTAACGTTTCTGCCGTCAGACAAACGACGATGAATATAAATCAAAGCGCCGCTTATAGGCGTCGCACTCTTCACCAGGTAAACAGTCGCGGCTGTGGCCTTAGCGCCCCATCAATCAAGTGACTACGGGAACATAAATGCATATACACAGCTGCACGGTGTCATCATTAACGAGGAGCTGAGACGTATCATTTAAAGAGGCCGAGGCATTAACCCTCAGAGGTTTGGGTATCTCTTCGGCTATTTGATTACCTGCATTTATGAGATTTGCAACATTACATCTGAATTCAGTCAAAGTGGATCCTCCATCAAGAGGTCCTCAGACCTTTGTTGTGGAGAATGCTACAGGATGACGGATGTGCATAGACCAACCTGGACACAGGTGTCAAACACAAGGCCCGCGGGCCAAATCCGGCCCACCGCGTCATTTTATGTGGCCCCTGACGGCTTGAAAGACTTAGAGAAATTGAATAAACAATGTCCATGCTTTTACTTTGAAGGTTTGAAATTAAAATTTTTTTTTTTGTAATTTAAGAGACATTTTCTTTTGTATAATATAAATAAATTATATATTATTTAATTATATAAAATAAATATTATAATTTGATGTGGCCCCTGATGGCTTGAAAGACATGTGAACCCCTTTTCTTAAAGAAATTGAAGAAATAATTCCCATGCTTTTATTTTGAAGGTTTAAAATTAAATTGATTTGTTTGTAATATAAGAGACATTTTCTTATGTATAATATAAATAAATTATATATAATTATATACAATAAATATAATAATTTGATGTGGCCCTTGACGGCTTGAAAGACATGTGATCCCCTTTTCTTAAAGAAAATGAAGAAAATATTCCTATGCTTTTATTTTGAAGGTTTCAAATTAATTTAAAAAAAGGTCCGATATCATGCGTAATAATAATAATAATACATTGCATTCATATTGCACTTCATATTTGAGCAATCTACAGTGCTACAGAGCAGAATAAAACAACAATAAAAAAGCTAAAATTGTAAGATATATTTAAAAGCAAAGCCCATAAAAGATATTTTAGCAGTAAGCTTTCTTAAAAAGGTGGGTTTTCAAGTCACGTTTAAAAGCCTTTAATGATGCTTAACCTTGTGTTAACCGCTTACCTTCAGGCATCCGCCCCAAAAACACACCGACGTTGACGAGAGAGAATCGAAGGGAGGAAACTGCGTGTTACGAGTCCTTATCACGACTCTATCATTCCTGGAGAACGTTCCTTTAAATAGAACCGCCTCCGACGAGCCGGGCTCCGGAGGACGTGCCGCCGTCGAGTCCGCTGCCCTAATGAAAACCCGGAGGCTGCGTGGCGCTCACACACGGGGGTCGTGGAGGTCACAGGGGGCCTGAACTCTCCATTTTCATCCCGGGGCCACCTGATTAATTCCTCTGTTCATATAGGAGGACGTGGCCTCGCATATCATATCCGAGAATACGTATTTGCAGCTTCCGTCGGCGTCTACGCTGCATTAATTCCGAAGAAACGTCCGTCTGCCGGACTCTTCGTGAGAACGGAGCGAGTCTCCTCCGGCGCAAACGGAGCGACCTTTTTATTCGTCTTACGGCTTTTTTTTTTTCCAGACAGTGAAATCCTCCCGCGTAAAGCGAGGGAGGAAAAAGAGAACAACACCGGCAGAAGACGAGAATCGGGGATTACGGAATGTGTCGGGGGACGCCGGCAAAATCGTAAATCGTAAATTCAAATTAAATAGATTTTTATTGTAATATAAGAGACCCTTTCTTATGTATAATATAAATAAATTATATATAATTATGTATTATATAAAATAAATATAATAACGTTATGTGGCCCCTGACGGCTTGAAAGACATGTGATCCCCTTTTCTTAAAGAAAAAAAAGAAAAAATTCCCATGCTCTTATTTTGAAGGTTTCCAATTAAATAGATTTGTGTTGTAATATAAGAGACATTTTCTTATGTACAATATTTCTACACTCAAATAAACAATAATCAAATGCAAAGAGTTATTTAACAGTATGTTCAAGGAGTTTACAAAGTGTTTCCGGCCCTTTAAGAGGCGGGAAAAAAGAACAACACCGGCAGAAGACGAGAATCGGGGATTACGGAATACGTGTCGGGAGACGCCGGCAAAATCGTAAATCGGAGGCCGCCGGTCACGTCGGCCGCGCTCTCGTCTGTCTGTCGTCGACGTGACGAGGATGCATCGACTCTCTCTCTCTCCCTCTCCCCCCCCCCCTTTTCTCGCCTTTCCCTCATTCTGTCCCCTCGGTCCTTGGAGGTGAAGTGAAGGCCGCCGCCCCCGTCGTCGTCCTTCTCCCTCGGCGTGTCGTCGGCTTACCTCTCGTCTGCGATCTCCGGGTTTAAAGTGCAGTCTGGCGTCTTCTCCCCCCCCCCCGCTATCATCTTTCACTCCCACCTTTACAAAAGAGAGACGGGCGTATGTCCTCCTCTCATCCTCCGCTCCGTGTCACTCGCTCTCTTCACGTTCCCTTCCGTCCTTCATCCGTTTCCTTCGCGTTTCTTCGCTCGCCCTTTTTCTCGCCCGTCGTCTTTTTCCTCCAACAGGAAACGCAACTTCATTCCGCCGCAACGCTTTCAACTCTCTTCCCATCTGGCCGCCTTCGCTTCGTCTCCTCCGGCTGCCACGACCTCTCGAGCACATCTTGAGCGTCTTCCACAATGGCCGCCCTCCGGGTCCCCCCCCCCCCCCCCCCCCCCCAAAAAAAAAAAAAAAAACTGCGGCGCCTCCCTCCCCGGGGATTTCTGTTTCGCCACGTGTGTTCGATCGAGGGAAATGCGTCCATCGCCGAAGATGAACGGAGTTTATTGGAATTTCACGGCTCAGGGAGCATTAATATACGTTAATGAAGTGTGGTATAACGACATGATTGGTTGCACGTGTGTGTGTGTGTGTGTGTGTTTACGCTGGGCTATCGAAAAAGATAAGTAAATAGGAATACAGACATTTTAAATAATTAGTTTGTGACGTTATTGGACCACAATTCCTTGCAAAAAGGAAGTGGAGGAGGTGCGATGCGAGTTTATTTGTACCGCGAACACAAAGGGACGACGTAAAAACACGTAAAAACACCAAAAAACACGTCTGACTTCTTCTAAACCGTTTAGTGTTTTAGTGGCTGGCAGAAACTCTATAGCTCTTCATCTGATCTTCAATGGGCTCATACTTTTAGTGAAGCAGAGAAATGGATCAATCAAAGACACACACTCGCTTCACAGGAAGGTCTGAGTTTCAGTTGAGTTTATTTAGTTGAGTTGAGTTTATTTAGTTGAGTTGAGTTTATTTAGTTGAGTTGAGTTTATTTAGTTGAGTTTATTTAGTTGAGTTTATTTAGTTGAGTTGAGTTTATTTAGTTGAGTTTATTTAGTTGAGTTGAGTTTATTTAGTTGAGTTTATTTAGTTGAGTTTATTTAGTTGAGTTGAGTTTATTTAGTTGAGTTGAGTTTATTTAGTTGAGTTGAGTATATTTAGTTGAGTTTATTTAGTTGAGTTGAGTTTATTTAGTTGAGTTTATTTAGTTGAGTTGAGTTTATTTAGTTGAGTTGAGTTTATTTAGTTGAGTTTATTTAGTTGAGTTGAGTTTATTTAGTTGAGTTGAGTTTATTTAGTTGAGTTTATTTAGTTGAGTTATGTTTAGCAGAGAACAACATCAGAATTCAACAAAAGAAAAAAGTGTCCGACCGAAAGAATCGAGGCTGAAGCTGTCGAGCTTATAAGAACCCTAACCTAGGATTACTCCAAAAAACGTATTTCACAGAACCATATATATATATATATATATATATATATATATATACATACATATACATACATGTGTTGTTTGATTGCTTCTCGTCCCGTACGGTCGTCCTTCAAGGAAAACAAAAATATTCTTAGCATAAAGAGAAGATTTTGTTTATTTTATTATGATAGATTTTATTTTGTTACATTCATTTCTTGGCTACCGATTGCACAGAATCATTATAACAATCATCTCAGTGAATACGGTATGCTCTTATTCGTACACACACACACGTGCATGATGATCGTCAGCGTCTCTGAGTACTATGAAAAGCGCTATAGAAATGTTATGTATTGTTATTATTGTTGTTATGATCCCCTGATGTTGTTGTTTCTGCGTGGCGTGCAGGTCTGGCGGTGGCCAGCGCCCTGGTGGACGTGTCCCAGCAGATGTGTTCGGGCTACAAGGAGAAGTCCGGAGGCCTGAGGAACCGCAAACAGCAGCCGGCCGCGCAGCCGTCCACCTGCATCTGACCCCGCCTCCTCCTCCTCCTCCTCCTCCGCCGCCGCCGCCGCCCCCCCGCCGCCCGCCGCTCTCCCATCAGCCCCCCCTCCCTCGCAGACTCCCGCCCAGCTCCGCTACTGCAGGGAGAGGTGCATGCTGGGAGAGTGGGGGGGCGCAGGACTGGAAGTTTTCCTCCTCCAACGACGAAGAGGAAGTCTGAAACCGAAAGACACAAAGAGGGAGGAGGGGGCCGAGCGGGCGCCGCCTTCACCCCCCCCCCCCCCCCCCCCTCGAAAAAGAAAAATGAAAAACAGACATTTTACATTTGTCGCCGCCGCCTCGTCGGAGTCGAGGCGGCGGCGGCTCGCTGCTAGAAGAGGATCCTCGTCTCCTAGGTTTTTTTTAAAGAGACTTTGCAACCCTCCGCGTTCTCGTTTTACTTAACTTATTGGGGGGAGGTTGTTGTTGTTGTGGTTTTTTTGTATTGTTTTATTTTGAAGGCGAGAACAAAACTGGACATGTTTCGATGCACACACACACACACACACACACACACACACACACACACACACACAAAACACACACTTCCAAAAAGCAACTTTCCAGGCCCTTGGATCCTCCGTCACCGGGGTCCGGCCTCGCTCTCCTCCGCCCCCCCCACCCCCCTCATCCCTTGTTCTTTTGTCTCTCTCCTTCTGCGTAACCATCTGGCCCGCGGACCCGCTCGCCTCCCCGGCCTCCGGCGGCGCGGCTACCAAACAAGACCAAAGCGTCACCTCGCCCCACGCCGGCTGGCCGAACGCCGCCGATTGAAAGCGTTCCAGCTCATTTACACCTCGGGTCCAAACGGGGGCCGGCGGCTGCACACACACACACACACACACACACACACACAGGTGTGAACCCCCCTCCCCCCCCTCGCGTTTAACGATCGTCCCTTTTGGCAGCGACGCAAAGAAGAAAGAAAAAACCTGTCTTCCTATAGATCGCCTGATTGAATGAAGCGGTCACGCCGGTCTGCAGTTCGCCGTCCTCCGTGACCGGCGCCCAAATCCATAGCCTCTAATTGCCGCTCCCAGGGTTTCCCGGCGCAACGCTCGCCAGAAAAGTCCCGTCCGCCGCTCGATGCCGATCGTTCCGTATCCCCGAGTCGATCTACAGCCGCCCAATTAGCCGCAGTGACGCTTCACGCTTTTTTTTCTCGACGCCGACGTGCAAACCGTAGCCGCTCTGGACGTGGAAAAGCGAGGAGCCCACGATGCGCGCGTCGGCGTCGGTCCTGGGACTTTTTTAATCGGCCGCATCTCTTGGAAGACGTCGAGTACGGATTTCAAAGAAAAGAGAAGAGCATTGATGGCTTTGATCTTCAAATCGCCTCTCAAAACGATGCCGGCGCCCTTTTTCTATTTCCCCCGTTCCTTTTCGGAGACGCTCTACCGGCGCTTTCAACGGTCCTCATCGGAAATCGCTGGTCCATTTTTAAAGAAACACTACTTCTGGGGGGTGAATGAGGGAACAAACTGGAAAAACACGAGGGGAACACAAAGGGAAACACACGGATGAGAAACTCAAGCGTTTGGGAAAAGGCGGCGCCGTCGGCTCCGTCTTCCTCACCTTTTCCCCCTGAATATCGGCGAAGGCCCAAAATCGGTCATCCCTACAAAATCCACGTTTTAATAATATACGTATTATATATAATATATATATATATATATATAAGGTGTTTGACGGAAGGCAGTGGGGCGCACACCGATGTAGAAAATATGTCTGCCTCCCAAAGTTATTAGCTTTCCCGCCCTCGCCGAGGTCCGGCAATAGAACGGATTCATTTCTCGCCTTCTGCCCTGGAGAACGCGCCATACTTCGGTTCCAGGCGTCGGCGGGAAAAGGTCAGAGCAGAAAGCACGAAGGAAGTCGACGTTCTATAATTATAGAGCCGGTCGTGCTCACGGGTCCGGTCGGCGACCCCGGCGAGGGTTAAGCAGTCGGCTCCATCGAAGCCCTTTACTTCCAGCCTTCGGCGTCAGGGTCGTGGTTTCACCCTCTTTTAGCCGCGAGGCGTTCAGGGAACGGTCCGGGATGCGGGAATATTCGGAAAACCCTAACCCTTCCGCATTTGTTTCACTTTATCAGGGCTGGAATATCCTGGAACAGAAGTGGTTCCACTTCTGGAAAAACACATTTTGGTCAAACTTTTTTTTTCCGCACATTTGTTTCACTTTATTTTTCCTTTTTGTTCCGACCTGCTCGGCAAAGTGCGCGGTTCAACTCGAGGGACGCCCACGTTCAGTAAACACGCCGAGCTGCTTCTGAAGCAAAAGAGCTAAATTATTCGGAGTAAGAAAGAAAAAAAAAGTTCCCCGAGAGGCGAGCAAACGTGACCTGTGAGGTCACCTGTGAGGTGACGCTGACATCTCTATATATATATATATATATATATATATATATATATATATATTTTCTCTCCATCTAAACATACAAAGAACACCTTTAGATGAATAACAGGGCATTCAGTGGCACTTTCATTTAGTTTCACGCAATGCAAAAAATCTCATTTCAGCAAAGAAGCTCTTCATATAATCTACGGTGAATAAAAAAATGTACCGGAGTTATAATCTCACACAGAATGACGATTGTTTTAGTTTTAGGCCTCGACTTTATTTGTTATTTCTGAATGAATGTAAAGTGAAATCTGGCCTGTGCAGCCGGCTGTCATCACCGACGGCACCCTGACCGAGGGGTCGCGGGGTCATCCGTGTCTTCACCTCCGTGGTTTGATTCATTTAACGCAGATTACTTGTTTTATTTATTTATTTTAGTCTCAGGCTCACCCTCTTCTTCTTTCCTAATTTTTAAATCACGACTTTGGCAGATTGACGAAATAATTTTCCGACTGTTATTCATGACGTCTCACCCCCGGTTCTCCCACACAGGCGTTTTCATTAAAAAAAAATTTCAGACGTGTGGGCATCCACACACACACACACACACACTGCGTTATTGACATCGCCCAAGCTCTCCTTCTACTTTGGTTACACCTGGTAGGGTGGGACTAAATCAGGCCTCTATGGTTGAGCTGGACATGGCCTAAAAATCAAAATCACGATAGATAGGCCCCCCCCCCCACACACACACACACACACACACACACACACACACACACACCTAAAGTACAACCGACTTAGCAGAGATATTGATCCACAGGGATCAAAAGGCAAACCAAGATCATCTTCGTGTCTCGTGGGAGCAGAGTCCGACTCTCGCGGTCACTCTCGGCTCGGATCGGTCCGGGCGATTAGAATTTAATATGAAATGCACTTTTTTTTCCCCCGCCGCTCCCGACTCGGAAGCCCGGAGAAACGAAAACTCTTAAGAGCACAATGCGAAAACCTCCCGCCCCGTCCAGAGAGAGCAGGCCTCCCCGAAGGGTCCGGTCGGCACACACACGGACTGAACCTGGCGCTGCGGTTCTGGACTCCTGGGTTTCCGAGGCTCGGATGTTCCCGCAGATTCGTGGGAAGCGGTGAAGTGGCCTCCGGCAGCTCCAAATATCCGAGAGGGGCGGTCTGCAAAGGGAGCCGTGTAGGAACGCCGAGAAGACTCCGCCCTCCGGACACTTCGCCCGCCACACGCTCCTCGGGTTTCCACCTAGAGCGAGAGGAGCGACTCCCTCGATCGCCCGCTTCCCTCCATCGGGCGACGTCTCTACGGCGGCCTTATTCCGTCTTGTTAAAACTCCGTAGAAATGTACAGCGAATGCATATTTATAAAAGAGGGATTACTTACTGGAAATCGTCCTCAAGCCGTTTTCTTTCTTCTCAAACACTGGCAGCGTTAATACGTCGAGTCGAAAATGCTTCGGAGCGTCGGAATAAGGTCCTCGTAAAAGGGGGCGTCGCCCTCCCTCTCTTTCTGCATCTCTTTGTATAGTGGCATTACATATACTGAGGACGTAGTTTGTTAATATGTATAATTTAGCCGTTGCTTTTTGTGTAAATAATGAGAAAGTATTGTGAATGACGTCCGTCGAGCGCTTTTAAAAGGAAGCCGTTGAACCTCTCCGGGCTTTTATAAACGTGGCGGCGGCGAGCGGCGTATTTTGTATGTGAGGCTTGAAGGTTTGAAGACGAACGAGCGTTACTAGAAGCTGATGAAACCACACGTACGACTCGAGGATGATAGTATACTGAAGTTGTAATTACTGATGTACATAAAAGAACGACAGAACATTTTTGTCTATTATTAAATGTGAAAATCCACCCGTTGGCCTCTTTGTCTCGGTGATTCCGGTTCAGCTGATTTCAAACGTCTCTTTGAGCTCCGCGGCCTCGGGATGCTCCGCCGGTGGGAAGACGTCTGAGGTGAGAACACTGGGATGGGAGGGAGTTCTGTTTGATGGAACGACGAGGCGTGCAGCCTGCAGCTCCTCCGGCTCAGGGACTCTTTAAAAGCCGAGGCGTGAATCCAGGAGGAGCGTCGACGGTCCTCCGGAAAACTTCACGGCAATCTGCGTCGTTTGGAAAGTTTTAATCAGAAACTGTTTCTTGCCAGGAATGTTTACACAAACGAGGATCTCTTTGGGAGGAAAAGCAACATTAGACATGACAAACAACAATCAACATAAACTTAAGTAGAAGATAAGATAAAGATTTAGATAAATATAAAGTGCCCAGACAACAAATAACGTTAAAAGTGCCTAAGTGTATGTTTCTAGTGACGTGTGTTTAAGTTAAAGTGTGTGTTTGTGAAGGAGGAGGAGGAGGAGAAGGAGAGATGTAGGAGGAGGAGGAGGAGGAGGAGGAGGGAGGAACCCGCGAGGAGGGATGAGGGAGGAGGAGGAGAGGAAGGAGCAATAATTTAATTGTTTCCTAAACTACTGGTTCATCCTTTTAACCCTCCTGTGACCTTTTGGGGCAATTTGACCCCATTTAATGTTTAATAATAATAATAATAACTTTATTTATATAGCACTTTTAAAAACAAGGTTTACAAAGTGCTCTACAGATAAACAAAGCATAAACACAACTTAAATGGCGGCAAACTAAAAAGACCATACCAAAAAAGCATTGAATACAACTAAAACCAAACAAATAGGCAATTAAAGTAAAAACATAGAAGGACGACGTCCTTAAAAGCAGTTCTATAAAAGTGGGTTTTAAGAAGTGATTTAAAAGAAGTTATTGATTCTGCAGCCTTATCTTTAACATCTCTAAACAAAATGACTAACAGCTGTTTTTTTGCTTCATATTTCATGAGTTTTCCTAATTTATTGGGGACAACTAGGTAAACATAAAATCCACATGATGTGTTTTTAATGTCTCAAACAGAACTTGAACGCATCGCTGATTTTTGGGGTCAATTTGATATAAAGATATGTATTTAGAAGGAATATAAAGCTATTAAAACACCAAAAAGATCTCTTTCCAATTTGAGGTCAATCAGTGAGATTTTAATGGTGATCTGCATATTTCGCAATAATCGTGAAAAAGTATTCTGGATGTATCGGGTGTGTGTGTGTGTGTGTGTGTGTGTGTGTGTGTGTGTGTGTGTGGGTGTGTGGGGGGGGGGGGGTTATTATTTATTTAATGCGCTATTTAGGTAGTCAACAAACAAACATAAAATACCTGGCACCTAAACTTGTTATTACATTTGAAGGTCAGAGGAGGTTAGGGAACAGACATTCTCACTGATTTTCAGGTCGTCGCATTTTGAGGTTGGTTATAGACACATCGTGACGCAGTGAAAGGTCAAAGGTCGAAACAACTCGCATCCTCCGGGGCCGAGAGGATCTGTTATTGGGTTAGGCTTGAGAAGCAGACGGGCTCGTGGAAAAGAGGCGAGGAAGGTAGGCAAGGTAGAAAGGAAGCTAGGAAATGAGGTAAAAAAGGAAAGTGGAAAGGAAATTAGGCAAGAAAGGTAGGAAAGTAATGAAGGAAAGGAGGCAAGGAAGGTAGGAAAGAAAGTTAAGAACAGAAGGAAGGAAAGGAGACAAGGAATGAAGGAAAGGAAGGAAGGAAATTAGGCAAGGAAGGTAGGAAAGTAATGAAGGAAAGGAGGCAAGGAAAGGTAGAAAGGAAGCAAGGAAATGAGGTAAAAAAGGAAAGAGGGAAGGAAATTAGGCAAGAAAGGTAGGAAAGTAATGAAGGAAAGGAGGCAAGGAAGGCAGGAAAGAAAGTTAAGAACAGAAGGGAGGAAAGGAGACAAGGAATGAAGGAAAGGAAGGAAGGAAATTAGGCAAGAAAGGTAGGAAAGTAATGAAGGAAAGGAGGCAAGGAAAGTAGGAAGGTAAAAAGGAAGCTAGGAAATGAGGTAAAAAAGGAAAGAGGGAAGGAAATTAGGCAAGAAAGGTAGGAAAGTAATGAAGGAAAGGAGGCAAGGAAGGCAGGAAAGAAAGTTAAGAACAGAAGGGAGGAAAGGAGACAAGGAATGAAGGAAAGGAAGGAAGGAAATTAGGCAAGAAAGGTAGGAAAGTAATGAAGGAAAGGAGGCAAGGAAAGTAGGAAAGGTAAAAAGGAAGCTAGGAAATGAGGTAAAAAAGGAAAGAGGGCAGGAAATTAGGCAAGAAAGGTAGGAAAGTAATGAAGGAAAGGAGGCAAGGAAGGCAGGAAAGAAAGTTAATAACAGAAGGGAGGAAAGGAGACAAGGAATGAAGGAAAGGAAGGAAGGAAATTAGGCAAGAAAGGTAGGAAAGTAATGAAGGAAAGGAGGCAAGGAAAGTAGGAAAGGTAGAAAGGAAGCTAGGAAATGAGGTAAAAAAGGAAAGAGGGAAGGAAAGAAAGGAAGGAAATTAAGCAAGGAGGCAAGAAAGGTAGAAAAGTAATGAAGGAAAGGAGGCAAGGAAGGTAGGAAATGAAGTTAAGAACAGAAGGAAGGAAAGGAAGTTAAGGAAGGAAAGGAGACAAGGAATGAAGGAAAGGAAGGACGGAAGGAAATAAGGCAAGGAGGCAAGAAAGGTAGGAAAGGAAGTTAAGAACAGAAGGAAGAAAATTAAGTTAAGGAAGGAAAGGAGACATGGAATGAAGGAAAGGAAGTAAGGAAGGAAGGAGAGAAGGCAAGGAAGGAGGCAAGGAGCCTGATTCCCCCACTTGATGTTGCAGCAGGTAAAGGTAAACCTAATTTTAATGACTTCTACTTCTAGGTGGCTTAACCTAGAATCTTAACAGCAATTTCAATTATAAAATGAACCAATAACTAAAGTTTTTTAATAAATATACTGAAGTAATAAATATTTCCCTGTAGAAATATTGATGTGAAAACTGAAATTATTTAAACATCGTGCTCAAGTCCAGAGTAAAAACACTTATTAGAGGCCGGGCGTCTAAAGGTCAAGAGGTCGCGCTAATCTCCGGAGCTCCTCCTCGGGGGTCACAACTACAAAAGACAGTCTCAGGGTCGCTCAGCGGGGTCACGACCTCCAGATCCCGAGCGCCGCTGAAACCAACGCTGAGCGTTATTATTTGTAAATACTCTTTTCTTTTTGTGTGTGTGTGTGTGTGTGTGTGTGTGTGTGTGTGTGTGTGTGTGTGTGTGTGTGTGTGAGGCGAGCGGCAGAGTGTCAGCGAGCGCTCGTGTTCTCACCGGCAATTATTCATCTCCAGTCGAGCCGCATCGCTCTCTCATTCCTTCTCTCCTTTTAATCTCTCCCTCCCTCCCTCCTTCTCTCCCTCGCTCCTTGTCTCTTTTCGTTTCTCTCTCCTCCTCCCTTCACTCCCGATCTTCTTCTTCTCTCTCGTAACTTGCCTTTCTTCTCTCCCTCCCCCCCTCATCTTTCACTTTCTCGTGCTTTTGTCTGACACCTTTTTTTTCTTCCTTTCCATCCTTCCCTCCCTCTTTCCTCCTCTGTTCTTGGCTCCTTCTTTCTCCTCATCTCCTCCTCACCCCATGTTTCTATATTTGTTCTCATCACTTCTATCTCTGTCTCAACTCTCTCATCCTTTCTCCTTCCTCTTCTTGTCCTTACTCTCTATGTTTTTATGTTCTACTTCCACCTTTCATCCTTCCTTTTTTCATTCCTACTTTTCCTCTCTGGCTTTTTCACTGGGCACTTTGAACTATTCTAACGTGTCTCCTTGATTCCTTCCCTCGCCCATGCGAGTGGAGGAGGCGAGGAAGAGGAGTTGAGGCGACGTGTGTTTAACTAAATGAGACATGCCGCTAGGAGCGACGTCACTGAAACGTGACCATCGGCCAGCTGCAGCGTCGCTCCGCTCTTCAAGACACAACAACAACAGTGTTCACAACAACAACAACAACAACAACAGTGTTCACAACAACAACAGATTCACTTTGAACTCAACTCATAATATGGCGATAATATCAAGTTTTTTACGTGTGGCATGTATTTATTTAACAAACACACGTTAGGGCCTTGCACTACAAATGTTGGTGTAAAGTAAATAACAAATCATATATATATATATATATATATATATATATATATATATATATATATATATATATATATATATATATATATATATTTATATATGTATATTTTTTTTATATATATTTATATATGTATATGTATATACTCTATGTATATATGTGTCTATAAATATATACCTATATATACACAGAAATATATATATATTTATATATACACATATATATACACACATAGATATAAATATATATATACATATTTATATATATGTATATATATATATGTATTTATATACATATTTATATATATGTATATCTTTGTGTATATATTTTTTATATATATATATATATATGTGTATATATTTCTGTGTATATATATGTGTGTTTATATATGTGTGTGTGTATATATATATATATATATATATATATATATATATATATATGTGTGTGTATATATATGTAAATATGTGTATCTTTAGATATATGTGTATATATTTAGATGTAGGTATATATATATATGTGTATATATGTGTGTGTATATATTTATATATAATACAGAACGTATGTGAATAATGCAAGATGATATTCTTATTGATATAATATTTTGCATTTCTGAACATGTCAGGATGCTAGCAGGTGGTTTGGGGGAAGTCCACACACAATGATATAGACAAAAGAATAGTCAAGGTGAAGTTTTCTTTCTCTTTTTTCTCCTTTTTCCTATTCTAATATTTCTCTTCTTTCCATGGTCTCCATCCTTCCCTTTTCTTCTCTCTCCAGCTTCCTTTTTTTCTTGTTTTCTCACCACTGTTTTTTCCCATCACTGATTACTCAAGCCTCTCCTTTATTTTCTCCACTACATCTTCTTCCTTTTCTTCTCTCCTCTCCTCCCCGCCTCCCACAAATCCACTTATTTCTTCTCCTTTTGGTCATTCTTCGCCATTTTCTTCTCCTTCATGTCTTCATCCGACACCTTCCCTAACACCTTCTCCTCTCTCCTTCTCCACTAGCTTGTCTCCTCTCCTCTCGCCTCAGGACCTCCTCTGTGGTGTAACCATGATCAGGTGCTCCTCTTTATATTTCACTTTGTATACTTTATGCACAATCACTTTTTCTTTCATATATTTATATTTTATTCTTGTGTGTTTAGTTTATTGGTGCTACTGCGTCGACAAATTTCCCCTTGGGGATTAATAAAGTATCTATCTATCCATCCCTCCATCTATCTATCTATCTATATATCCATCTATCTATCTATCCATCTATCCATCCCTCCATCTATCTATCTATCTATCTATCTATCTATCTATCTATCTATCTATCTATCATGGCGAGGCTGTTTATGAACCCCTCCACCCCTCCCCCACCCCCTGGAGTCTAATTCCGAGCACGCTGAGATTGTTTGCAGACTTCACCTCCGTCTCCCTGTTTTCAGGTCGTCTTTATTGCTCTCACCAAACACTCTTAATATAATTATCTCTCCTCGGCTTCAATTTGGTCGTTTTTTTTCTCATTTTTTTTTATTTAGCAGAGCCGTCGGGGCCGATAACGTCTCTAACGTCTCTAACATCTTTTACATCTCTAACGTCTCTAACATCTTTTACATCTCTAACGTCTCTAACGTCTCTTACGTCTCTAACGTCTCTAACATCTCTAACGTCTCTAACATCTTTTACATCTCTAACGTCTCTAACGTCTCTAACATCTTTTACATCTCTAACGTCTCTATCGTCTCTAACGTCTCTAACATCTCTAACGTCTCTAACATCTTTTACATCTCTAACGTCTCTATCGTCTCTAACGTCTCTAACATCTTTAACGTCTCTAACGTCTCTAACATCTCTAACATCTTTTACATCTCTAACGTCTCTAACGTCTCTAACGTCTCTAACATCTCTAACGTCTCTAACATCTCTAACGTCTCTAACATCCCTAACGTCTCTAACGTCTCTAACATCTCTAACATCTTTTACATCTCTAACGTCTCTAACGTCTCTAACGTCTCTAACATCTCTAACGTCTCTAACATCTCTAACGTCTCTAACATCTTTTACATCTCTAACGTCTCTAACATCTCTAACGTCTCTAACATCTTTTACATCTCTAACGTCTCTAACATCTTTTACATCTCTAACGTCTCTATCGTCTCTAACGTCTCTAACATCTTTAACGTCTCTAACGTCTCTAACATCTCTAACATCTCTAACGTCTCTATCGTCTCTAACATCTTTTACATCTCTAACGTCTCTATCGTCTCTAACATCTTTAACGTCTCTAACATCTTTAACGTCTCTAACGTCTCTATCGTCTCTATCGTCTCTAACGTCTCTAACATCTTTAACGTCTCTAACGTCTCTAACATCTTTAACATCTCTAACATCTCTAACGTCTCTAACGTCTCTAACGTCTCTAACATCTTTTACATCTCTAACGTCTCTAACGTCTCTAACATCTCTAACATCTCTAACATCTTTTACATCTCTAACATCTCTAACGTCTCTAACATCTCTAACGTCTCTAACGTCTCTAACGTCTCTAACATCTTTTACATCTCTAACGTCTCTAACGTCTCTAACATCTCTAACATCTTTTACGTCTCTAACGTCTCTATCGTCTCTAACGTCTCTAACGTCTTTAACGTCTCTAACGTCTTTAACGTCTTTAACGTCTCTAACATCTCTAACGTCTCTAACGTCTCTAACGTCTCTAACGTCTCTAACGTCTCTAACGTCTCTAACGTCTCTAACGTCTCTATCGTCTCTAACATCTCTAACGTCTCTAACATCTCTATCGTCTCTATCGTCTCTATCGTCTCTAACATCTCTAACATCTCTTACATCTCTAACGTCTCTAACGTCTCTAACATCTCTAACATCTCTAACGTCTCTAATTTGCTGAACAAAGGTTACGAGGTGAAATGTAATTCTCATAAATGCTGCATTTGAGTTTCCCGGCTGCAGACGTTCGTTGTTCTCTCGCGTCTCGCTGACAGCTTGAGACACATTGTCACAATTAGCCGACGTTCCCCCGAGGAGTCGTTTCGATCCATCCGCCCGTTTCATCCCGGACTCTGAACTGTCAGATTCTGACTTATGATGATGTGTTTGCCCCATCAGTACTTGTTCTGTTGAGGGTTTCACTCACAAATCCATATTGAGGGGAGAAGCCCCGTTTCCTGATGTGCAGGAAGTACTCTCGAATAAAAACAGGTGTTTTACGGACGCGATGCCAGATGTCTCTCACGGCAGGAACTGACAACAATAGACGAAAAAACTTTATTCATCTTTGATTCATTCGTTTTTGAGGCGCAGAGATGTCAGGCTTTTAAAACTCACTCTTATTGAGCGTTAGAGTCAGGCCCGTTTGATTTGAATATTATTAATGATCCATTTCTGGGGGGATTTCTTGTTAATGTTGGAGGAAAAAATGTTGAAGTCTTGATTTTGGAAATCTCAGTTGACTGTCAGTTTTGTATTATTCTACAAGAACTGTGAGACTGTCTGCTCAGAGGTGTGTGTGTGTGTGTATGTGTGTGTGTGTGTGTGTGTGTGTGTGTGTGTGTGTGTGTGTGTGTGTGTGTGTGTGTGTGTGTGTGTGTGTGAGCAGCTCAGGAAGTCAGCTGATTTACAGGATGGCTCGTGAATAAATGTGTGTGTTATATCTCGAGGGAATTCATGTGCTGGTGTTGCAGTGCATCTTAAAAAAAAACTAAGGATCTTCATAAGCCCCCCCCCACCCCCCCCCCTCCTTCTATTTAGCACACCTACGTCTCATGTATTGCGTAACACCGATGAAAAGTAATTCTGGCCCTACTTATGGTTTGATATTGGCCTATAATTAAATCCTTAACCCAATTATGTGCTTTATTGTTGGAGAAGTAAAAGTTCCCCCCAGACTGCAGCTTGTAAAAATGTTCTTTTTTTTTTCTCCCAAATTGCTGCTTTGAAATGAGCTCATTGTGGCACAGGAATAATCAACTAAGTGAGCTTCAGGGTGACTGAAAGAAAAACACCGTGAAGCTGCAGCTAAAGACACTCGATACCGACTCTGAAGAGTCGCTCCGATGATACCAATGTTTTCCCTTTGAATAAAAACCAGGCTTTATCGAGCCTTTTATTTAAATTATCCACGTTTCTTTTGAAGGAAGCGACTGACTATCGTGCGGATTTTAGGGCGTCGTCTTTTAAGAAGTATCGCTTCGGTTCTTTTCAGGCCTTAGGTGAGAGATTTTCAATTAAATTCAAGTCAGTTTGTTTTGTAGAGCCCATTTTCACAAATTACAAATGTGTCTCAGAGTGCTTTACAATCTGTACACATAGACATCCCTGACCTTTGACCTTTGACCTCACATGGGATCAGGAACAACTCCCAAACAACCCTTCAGGGTAAAAAGGTCAGAACCCTTGAGGAGAGAACAGAGGAGGATCCTCTCCAGGTGGACAGGTGTCATAGAGGTCATGTGACCAGAAGGACAGATTAGAGTTAAAACACATTCAATGAATATGACAGAGTGATGAAGAGTTGGTAGTCGGCATATTCCACCATGGAGACCTCCACCATCCATCAGGCAGATGGAGGTAGTGAGGAGGAGTGGGCGGAGTCTCAACAGTGGGCGGAGTCTCAATAGTGGGCGGAGTCTAAACAGGGCCATGGCGTAGTTGGTAGTCGGCATATTCCACGATGGAGACCTCCACCATGTTGTCGTCATGTGCCTTTTTTTTATTTTATTTTTTTATTCACTTCGGATAATTCCTATTTTAATGGTCACCATTTCTGGAATAGGTCGGACTGAACCGCTCCCAAAGGCCGCTTGAAGAACAAGAAGGATGAAAAATAACAGACATGTATGACAACAAGGCAAGTTAACACACACACACACACACACCTCTACAGTAAGGCGTTGTGGTGTCTTGAGGCCCAGCGGCTCACATCCGTTATGGTCTTGTTTGTTAGTATAAAGATGTTTTTAACTTCAACTCAGAGTGCTGGACGAGGCCCTGATGGCCACTGCAGGGATGCAATTAGGTTTCCTGCTGTGTGTGTGTGTGTGTGTGTGTGTGTGTGTGTGTGTGTGTGTGTGTTTCACAAAGCATTTTTCATTTCTTCTAAAGTAAGGAAAATGTTTTCTTCTCCCGCTGTCATCTAATTAGATTTTATTTCTCATATCTGTTGCAAGTTTATTTTCTAATACTGTAACATCAACACGTCCGGCCAGGATATTAACACACGCACACACTCACACACACACACTCACACACACACACACACACACACACCACAGTCAGTGACTGTATGAACCATAAACGGTGTGTAACGGTCTTAATATACAGTTATAACAATAAAAAACAAACTGTGAGCCCTGCTGCAGCCGGACACCAGCTGACCATCGAGATGTTTTGGACTCATGTCGTCAATCTTTATAGAAAGTCTATGCAGCGTCCACACAAGATACAAACATATTAATTTTGTTCCTCTTTTAACCGTCCTGGTACCTACAAATTTACTAACATCTTTTACTCTTTAAACCTGCAGAACATTATTAGAATTAATATTTTTCCCAAGTTTAAGTGTCAGGTACTTTATTTGTGTTTGTTGATACCTAAATAGCCCTTAAAATAAAAAAAAATACCCAACCAAAACCAATTTTTGTAAAATGTTGATATTTCTTAGATGTTTTACACAGACCGCAAATTGACCCCAAAGAACACCGATGTGTAGAAGTTGTGTTTAAGACATTAAAAACATATCATCATGTGAATTTTATGTTTTCCCATTTTAAGTGTCAGGTACTTTATGTTGACTACCTAAATAGCCCTTTAAATAAATTAAAAAGTTGATATTTCTTATATGTTTTACACTGTGAAAAACAGCCTGGGGTCAAATTGACCCCAAAGAATTTTATGTTTTCCCAGTTGTCCACAATAAATTAGGAAAAGTCATAAAATATGAGCTAAAAGATTTTTTTTAGAGACGTTAAAAATGTAATGGGGTCAAATTGACCCCAAAGGTCACAGGAGGATTAACTATAAAGATATTCTTCCTGTTGTTTTTACATACTTCACTGGAGTAAACAAACCTTTAGCAGCAGAACAAAACTCCTGACTCATGTGTTTAAAAACCTTTCTTTAGTATGCATGTAGTTCATGTGTTGCTCCCTCTGCACCAAACCTGATCTTTAATTGATGAGATGTGTCGCAGGCGAGTTATTTACCCTATTTATAGACGTGTCAGCGCGTCAGTTCTCAGCTTCACTCGCTTTTCTGTGTGGTCAGATTTTTTCGTGCCTCCTATGCTCATGCAGCCGCGGCCCGAGGAGCATCTGTGGGGCGGCAGGAGGTCTGTCCCACTTAGCTGGTGACCCAAAACACGGAGGCCGCCATCGGTTGCAGCCGCCGTGAAACACGCGTCTCGTCTCGCTTTGTTTACTAACTCCTGTTACCTTCAGATGTATAACATCTTTTACCCTCGGGGTCAATTTGACCCCAGCAATTAAAACCGAGAGAAAATTATTAGAATTAATATTGTTTCCCAAGTTTAAGTGTGAGGTACTTTATGTTTGTTTGTTGATGCCTAAATTGCCCTTTAAATAAATAAAAAAGTTGATATTTGTTATATGTTTTTACAGTGAAAAACAGCCTGGGGACAAATTGACCCCAAAGAACACAAATGCTTACGAGTTGTGTTCAGGACTTTGAAAACATATCATCATGTGAATTTGATGTTTTCCCCAGTTGTCCTCAAAAAATTAGGAAAAGTCATGAAATATGAAGCAAAAAAAAAAATGACAATTTTTTTTTAGAGACGTTAAATATTGAATGAGGTCAAATTGACCTCAAAGGTCACAGGAGGGTTAAAGTTTCCGACGCTCTCGTCTGTGGTTAGTTACGTTTCCTTTCACTGTCTCTGGCATATCAAATGCAGAGCTTTGGATAAAATCCCTTTTTATTTGAATACCCAAGTTATGAATGTGATAAACATCACATGATGAGTAGTACACACACTACAACAACACATCTTTAGAAATAGTTATACTTCACTTAATGCCAGGGCCTGAGGGCGGAAAAGAACCCGTACTGCCTCTGAGATACAGAGGGGATGCTGAACTTGTGTGTGTGTGTGTGTGTGTGTCAAGAGTCACGTCTTCTCAGGTGACCAGACATTTCAACGGAGGTGAGAAACCGTCCCGTATTCCACCTCCGTGTCCCGTGTCATTTGTAGGAAGTGACACGTGTCACCTGTGGGATCCTCCGGGCGCTGACGAGCGGGTCGTCGTGCCGTGACCTCTCGGCGCCGCGTCACGTCCCCCCGCCGACTTGATGAGTCGCAGCACGGATGCTGAGAGAGCGACGCCTCGTGAGGCGCAGAGGCATCGCTCACCGACCATCCGCTCTCCACACAACTGCAGTTTTTTAAAATGTACTTCTATATAAAATGTTATCTGTTCACCCAAAGAACAAACATTTCAATTCAATTCAGTTTATTTGTAGAGCCCATTTTCACAAATTACAAATGTGTCTCAGAGTGCTTTACAGTCTGTACACATAGACATCCCTGACCTTTGACCTTTGACCTTTGACAGGTGTCATAGATGTCATGTGACCAGAAGGACAGATAAAACACATTCAATGAATATGACAGAGTGATGAAGAGTTGGTTGTCGGCATATTCCACGATGGAGACCTCCACCATCCATCAGGCAGGTGGAGGTAGAGAGAAGGAGTGGGCGGAGTCTCAACAGTGTGCGGAGTCAGTCTCAAAAGTGGGTGGAGTCTCAACAGTGGGCGGAGTCTCAACAGTGGGCGGAGTCAGTCTCAAAAGTGGGTGGGGTATCAACAGTGGGCGGAGTCTCAACAGGGCCGTGGCGAAGTTGGTAGTCGGCATATTCTACAATCCAGACCTCCATGATCCATCAGGCAGATAGGATCTATGACGTCTCATAGGGTCCGATGACCCTTATAGAGAGATAATAATGCATCCATGCAAACATGTCTTTCCACTCACGTCTTTTGCTCATCCTCCAGCCATGCAGAGCTTTTGTTTCATGGAGATACCTGCTTCTAAATGTGTGCTGTCACTCGTCCCGGGGACAGCAGGGACTCCTCCTTAAATAGAAAGGAGGTCTTTAATCCCCAGCTGATCCCTTACTTAACACCACATCCCACACCGTCCCCCTGCAGCCATCAAAGAACCAGGACCACTACACGGTATCATCTTCTGGCTGGCGTCGCTGTCATCAATTTGTTTTCTAACCACACAAAACATCTCATAGTGGTAACAAATATGTAATTATCAATGAGTCAAACGACGTCTGTAAAGCTAAGAGCGACTCTCTCCGCCTCTCCGCTCTTTTCTTAACCGTTGATTTAGTTTAGCGGCGTATTCACTGTTTTCATTCTCTCTCAACCTCCCGGTTGTCGTTTCAGCCGCTGTTTCCTCCCTGATGAAACAAACCGCCCGACATCGAACCGCCGACAGAGGAGCGCTGAGCTGATGGAGGATTTCATCTCCGGAGTCGGTGAGTAAAACAGCTGAAAGGTAAAAGATCAACAATAAACCAACTTAAATACTTCAGTTTGGGGTTTAAAACGAGTTCAAGTGGTTATTAAGAAATGTAATTACTCGTGTTGGAGCTATTTATTTTGGCATTTGTACTTAGTTTTATTGTAAAGCAATATCGATTAATTATTGCTCATTACCTTCGCATTGAAAATGCGGAAGGTTATGTTTTGATCGCCATTTATTTATTTATTTGTATCAGTGTTATTCGCATAAGTCAAAAAGTGTTGAACCGAATCGCATGACATTTGGTGGGATGATTGTTTATTATCCGGGGACCTTTTGATTATATTTTGGGATTGATCGGGTCAAAGGTCAAGGTCATGAAAAGGTCAAAATGTTCTTGAATCGCATAAAATTTGGTGGGATGATTGGTTATTATCCGGAGACTATTTGATTAGATTTTTGAATCGATCGGGTCAAAGGTCAACATATTATTTTTACCATAACGCGGTCAATTTGTATCCAATTTGCTGCAACTAATGCCAAAATAATTCAATGCCCAATCTTGAGATATGTGAAGGTACGCGCTCTACCGAGTGCCCATTCTATTTCAGGTTACATTTTGATATGTTAGTTGTTTCTTATGATAGTTGTTGTTTAGTTTAATACATTTAGTTGTAGGTTCACTGATTGGGTAACACTGGGTACCTGTGGTTATATGTAGAGGTCGGTAGGCACAGGACCAGCATGCACCTGGGTGGCCGATGTTTTTTTACCAGAGCGAATAGTGTCGATGTAAATTATCAGAATCAACATATGAAAAAGGACGTTACTTTTCTTTTGCTTTTCACAGTGGGTTTCGGAGTTTTGCCTGCGTCAAACTCCGAAACCCACGGTGCATCAGCGGGAATTTGATTTATGGTTTTGTTTGATTTCGAAGGACAAAGAGCCGCTACAACATGTATGAGATTATATCAAGAAATACCTCAGAGGGGTGATGTGTGTGGAGACGTAGACAAAGTGATGCTTCAGTGCCGAGTTATCACACGACTCAGAGCTCCGGCGGCAACATTAACATCACTAGAACAACTTTAAGAGAAATCGTAATGATCTTTATTAAATGGCAGCAGAAGTGTCAGAAGAATACCTCAAAACCGGGGCAAACAAACAAAAGCCTCATCACCGCCGAGAGCAGGTGAGAACATGTGTGTGACTTGAGTGAACTGGCCCTTTAAGACAGTTTTGCGCTGAATTGTTTCTCTAATCCTTAGAATCCTGTTAAAAAAAACAAAAAAACGACATGAACATCAGTGAGGAAGAATGAACCATTTGTGTTTACTCCCTGTAGAACTTGGCAAAATCCAACGAGTATTGTGCTGTTATGACATCTGAGCCGTTATCGTGAGTTTTTCTTTTTTAAGATCCAACGTGTCATCGGGTCTGCTTATAGCTCGGGGCGACGCGCGTTCTGCCTCCGCGTTAAAATCGACATATGTTTCGCCGTTTTGATAATGCATGTGATCCAAGAGGTGTTTCTTCAGAGTTAAATTCAACGGCAGTATCGAAGACGACGCGTTGCCTCTCCGACTCTTCTTCACGACGCCGAGCCGTGCTTTTTTTACATCGTCCGTCCGTCCCGCGCTGAGGAGCTAGCCCCGGCTAGCGGTGGGTCGCCACTTCCGTCTCACGAATTTAGTTTATTCCAGAGACGGAGGCGTTCTTCACGCGGCAAAACCGTCCGTCTTTTTCCCGCCGGTCGTCCTCCGGCGAACGTCCTCACGTGATTGGTCACAAACTTGTCGATATATATATCGTATTTCTCTGCGGCAAAATCCACAAACAGTTACAAAATATAAACTTGTTTCTGTCTCTCGTCACATCACCAAAAAAACACGATTTTATCACTTTTTTTTTTACATTTCTGAAGAGGAACAAACTAAAATGTCTGTCAGATCCTCACACGCCGCTTAATGCATGAATACTCCAAATTAATATGAAATACCAATCTGAGGGCTGTGAAGTAATGTAGGTCCATGTTTGACAAAATATAACGCTTTGGGAGATGATTTAAATCTTATTTGAAAGTTAAATTTAAATTAACTTAATTATGTCTCTCTATATATGTAAATAAATGTATCTATATATGTGTGTGTGTGTATATATATATATATATATATATATATATATATATATATATATATATATATATATTTTTTTTTTTTTTTTTTTTTTTGGAATTCCTGATCCTGCCACTTAAACCACAACAATAGTCAAACACTTTAATTGTGAGATAAATATCGATGTGCTTTCTGGGTAACAAAATCATCTCTAATAAAAATGTGAGGATAAATGGGAGCGAAGCCGAGCGAGCAGAGCGCCGCGTGTGGGCGAACACACACGTCCACCTTAAATCTCATGAAACACTTTATCACAGTTCATCTGACACCAAAGTCTTCACATTTAATAGTTTTCTTTTACACCAAGGAATGTTCAGGGACCCAAACAAAATTGTTTAGTTTTTTCACTTCATATATATATATATATTTTTTTTAGTTTTCCAGCACTGCATGGTCAGTGTCTCTTCACTGTACACCTTCTGAACCCACGGGCCCTCTCCGCTGTAGCGTGGACGTTATATTCCTACCAGTCTGTGTTTGTGTGTCACGGGTAACAGTTTGTATTCATGGGGGGTGGGGGGGGGGGCGTGAAGCAAGAAATGAGGCGTGTACTTCCTGGGTCGCGGCACCCCACACAACACACCTGCTCACGAGTCATGATTCACAAAAAGAGATTACGTGTATTTTTTTTGTCTTCTTTTCTTTGTTTTGTGCGGCAGAGATGGAGACGGGCGGCACAGGGTTGACCCTCTAACCCCGCCCCCCCCACCACCACCATTTGACACATAGAAATGTCTCTCTCTCACACACACACACATACACACCAACCCTCCCCCTCCCACCCCCAACCAGGTGTTGGAGTTTGGTCCACGGAGGCCAGGTGGAACGGAGGCCTCTCATTGGTCGGCGAGCAGCAGCAGGAGCAGCCAACCGAGGCCCAGCGTCAGGGCCAGGCGGGGGGGCTCGGCCCCGCGGTCGGACAGGCCCGGAGAGGGGAGGGTGGAGTCGCCCTCGTCGCCCCACAATCTGTCGTTCTCGTTCACCTGAAGGAGAGCGACCGTGTGATTAGTCGCCCCCTGCTGGTCGTTTCACGTCCTGCACGCCACAGAGGATTCAAACGCAACGTTTCCCGTTTTGATCCAATCGTCGGGGATTCGTCACAGGCGGTTATTACAACGTGACACGGTGTTGGCTATTACATCCTTTTTTTAAATTATTATTTATTTTTATGGGGTGCTTTAACTATGTTTTAATGGGTTTTATTTGTTTGTTTCACTATCTGTGTGGCACTCTGAGATTCTTTGAAGGAAGATTGCGATAAAAATGAAATGCATTATTATTATTATTATTATTATTATTGGCTGAAGAGCTTTATTTCTGGTGGAAGATAGTCTACTCCAACACTTTATTTAATCCTCGACTTTCAGGTGACAACACGTCCATGTTTAACGTGATCATCTCTGTACCTATATATATATATATATATATGTATTATTTAACCCTCCTGTTACCTTCACATTTACTAACATCTTTGAACTGCAGAACATTATTTGAATTAATATTGTTTCCCAGTGTTAAGTGTGAGGTACTTTATTTTGTTGTTGTTGACTACAGCGCTTTAAATAAATAAAAAAGTTGATATTTCTTATATGTTTTACAAATTGACCCAGAAGAACACACGATGGGTACAATATTTGTTCAGGACATTAAAAACCGAGAGAAAATTATTAGAATTAATATTGTTTTCCAAGTTTAAGTGTGAGGTACTTTATGTTTGTTTGTTGATGCCTAAATATCCCTAAATAAATAAAAAAGTTGATATTTCTTATATGTTTTTACAGTGAAAAACAGCCTGGGGTCAAATTGACCCCAAAGAACACCAATGGGTACAAGTTGTGTTCAGGACATTGAAAACATATCATCATGTGACTTTTATGTTTTCCCAGTTGTCCCCAATAAATTAGGAAAAGTTGTGAAATATGAAGTAAAATTAATGATGTCAATTATTTTTTTAGAAACTTTAAACATTGAATGGGGTCAAATTGACCCCGAAGGCCACAGGAGGGTTAAATACATAATCTATAATAGAAACAGAGGACGATACAGACTGGTGAAAAATCACATTTTGGGACGAGGACTTCCGAGCACTCGAGGCAAGAATATATAATTTAGCCTTTTGGCTGTTTCCTTCAGCTTTCCCTCTGGAAATAAGCAAGTGGCCTAGTTATTCATCTTATTTATGAAGTTTATTCATATCTGTTGGCGGATCGTCAATTATGTTATCTACAGACTTTTTTTGGGGAGGATTTCAATCAGGAGCCAAATGCAAAGGGCGAACTCCCTTCACCCAGTAAATCATATTATTTATAAATGTCCCCTGAAACATCTGAAACACGGTGTGTGCTTAATGCAAAACAGATTTATACATGCAATTAATAAGCGGTTTCTGGGCAGATTATTAAACAAATGAACATTAATAAATAATGTGTTTTTTGTGAAATGTATACTTTTATTCAGGCTATGAATTCACACACTCACTCTCTGACTCTCTCTCTCACACTCTCACTCTGACTCTCTCTCTCACTCTCTCTCTCTCTCACTCTGACTCTGACTCTGACTCTCACTCTCACTCTCTTACTCTCACATACACACACTCCTAACACACACTCCTGATACACACACACACACACACACTCCTGACACACACACATACACACACTCCTAACACACACTCCTGACACACACTCCAGATTTATACAAATAGAAACCCGTTTTTACCTTATTTACTTACTTGACCCAGACGGTATTTCTAGTGATTTTTACCATTAAATACTTTCTCTTGTTTATCCTTATTTTTTGTGTTTCATAACAAAAGGAAAGTCTTTGTTTTTCCGGTTGTTTAACTCCCGGATATCAATTTGATAAATGTACGCAAGTCGAACTCTAATTGGAAAATTGACATTTAGGCGAGTCGTGGATCATTATAGTTTTGTCCTGTTACATAATTGAAATTCACGCTTTGGCAGCAAAGCTGAACTTTTGCATCCGGAGATGTTTTTCGAGCGTTTCTTCTCCTCTCTGACGCTTCTGATCTTTACATAATGCAAAACATTGTATACGCTGGAATCCGCTGACCTCGCTGTATTTTGTGCACGAGGCAGCGAGCGGTTCTCTTCACCCCGGTTACTTTGTGTCTGACTTTTCACCGGACGCTGTCGGAATTATGCAGACGATGTAAACCCCCCCCGCCCCCCACCCCCCGTCCCCCCCCGTCTGCAGAACAAAACAAGCGCCCCCAGCCCCGGCGCCTCTCCGTCTGGAGGAGGTTGTGTACGTCACGACGGCGTCGTTCCATCTCGTCTCACCTGAGTCGGTATCTGTGCTCTCAGGATGCTCTGCTCTGTTTCCATGGAGACGCCGGGTGCGGTGGTCGCCGCGCGCGGGCTGTGGTCGTCGGCCGTGGGACTGGGCGCTCCGGGTTGGCCGGCGCCCCTCTTCTCATCCGATCCGTTCCCGAAGGCCACGATGGCGTTCTCTGGAACGCAGAAGCAGCGGAGACGCCGGTGAACGCTCATGTTTACAGGTAGAGCCCTCGTGGGGCTCAAGCCCCTCCCCTTTTGCCCTGGATGAGAAAAAGTGCCCTTTCTGCTGGAGACACTTTTTTCTTTCATTTAACAATATTCAAGCATAAAATTTACTCTCTTAGAGAGAGAGAGAGAGAGGCAGATAGAGAGAGAGAGAGAGAGGCAGAGAGAGATTGTCTAGGTGTCTTTATTTTTAAGTTAGTTACATTGTTTATCAAGAAAACTTACAAAACTAAATCATGAAAATACAAACGAGCATCAACAAGAAAACATTAGTTTAGAGGCAGAGAGAGAGAGGCAGAGAGAGGCAGAGAGAGAGAGGCAGAGAGAGGCAGAGAGAGGCAGAGAGAGGCAGAGAGAGAGGCAGAGAGAGAGAGGCAGAGAGAGGCAGAGAGAGGCAGAGAGAGAGAGGCAGAGAGAGAGAGAGAGGCAGAGAGAGAGAGGCAGAGAGAGAGAGGCAGAGAGAGAGAGGCAGAGAGAGGCCAGAGAGAGAGGCAGAGAGAGAGAGAGGCAGAGAGAGAGAGGCAGAGAGAGGCAGAGAGAGGCAGAGAGAGGCAGAGAGAGGCAGAGAGAGGCAGAGAGAGAGGCAGAGAGAGAGAGAGGCAGAGAGAGAGAGGCAGAGAGAGAGAGAGGCAGAGAAAGGCAGAGAGAGAGAGGCAGAGAAAGGCAGAGAGAGAGAGGCAGAGAGGGAGAGAGGCAGAGAGAGAGAGGCAGAGAGAGAGGCAGAGAGAGAGAGAGAAGGCAGAGAGAGAGGCAGAGAGAGAGAGAGGCAGAGAAAGGCAGAGAGAGAGAGGCAGAGAAAGGCAGAGAGAGAGAGAGAGAGGGAGGGGGCTGGCATGACGACCCATTAGCCAATCAGAACGCTTGTACAGTTGTTGCTATATAATAATTCATCTTTATTCATAAAGATGAATCCTCCCCAGAGGAACGCAGGTCCAGATGTATTGCATCATCAGTGTATCGCTGCTTATGCTTCAACCCTGTCACAATCTGTTTTTGCCAATGGGTGCCCTCTTTTGGTCTTTGAGTACCCGCCCCCCAACATGTCTGTTCACGCGCCTAAAACCCAATCCCCCCCGTCAGCCAGGAGCACTAGGAGGTGCTACAGCGAGAGGATCTGACGGATGGAACTTTTGTTCTGCTCACAAGAAGCGATGCATCACGGTTACAGAAAAACACAAACTGTCATTTTCACATTTCTCAAACCTATACGTCTCGTTGCATTCTGGGCCGCCGGTGAAAGAAACTGACAACAAATGCATAGCGTATGTTATTCGTACGCCTCGGGGATGAGGTGGGGACGAAGGAGATTATTATTTAAACTCAAACTCAAAAGAGACATATGCGTCACCGGAAGAGCCATATATGGCTCAGAGCCAGAGGTTCAGACACCTGATCTATCGTAACTGGGTATTTACCACACTGAAGTACACGTTAAATACCTGAAGGGGACGCTACAAGGGGAAAACTACATAACGGGGCTTTGAATGAGAATGTATACATTCAACTAACAGGGTGTTTCTGGGCCTATTATTTTTTTAAAGAACAGTAATGAAAAATGTTTTTTGTGTGCAATGTATACTTTTCTTCAGGCGATAAATTCACACACACGTACACACACACACACACACACACACACACACACACACACACACACACGCAGCTACCGGCTATGAACAAAATGTGCATCTTAAAAGAGTTCAATTTAAAATGTTGGGTACATTCTGGATTAATCCACCTTCTATTCGTCTTTTATAAAGAATCCGGCAACAAAGCGAAAGGCCAGCGCTCTGTTTGCAGCTTTTGTTTTGTTTCGTGTCTCCTGCCCGGCAACGAGGCAGAGGCTCATGGGAACCGTCAAAGTGGCGTTAAGTCGTCGTATTTAAATCAGACTTAACCTCACACACGGGCCTGTGCTCGTTAATTGATGGTTGTTGTAATTTAAGGAATCCCAAAGCTTTAGTTCCGTCATCGGAGCTGCAGGAGATCAACGCTGCAGCGTTTCTGTTTGAGGGGAAAGAAAAGACTTGAGCCTGAGATCAGGAACAGGACTGAGATCTAACACTGAGGAGAAGTATCAACTAATATCACACACACACACACACACACACTTACATACACTTGCACATACACACACACACCTACACACACACACACACCTACTCACACACCTACACACACACCAACACACACCTACACACACACACACACACACACACACACACACACACACACACCTACACACACACACACACACACACACACACACACACACACACACACACACACACACACACACACACACTCCAGACACATACACACACACTCCTAACACATACACACTCCTAACACACACACACACACACACTCCTGAACACACACACACACTCCTGACACACACACACACACACACACACACACACTCCTGAAACACACACACACTCCTGAAACACACACACACACACTCCTGACACACACACACTCCTGAAACACACACACACACACACTCCTGAAACACACACACCCACACACTCCTGAAACACACACACACTCCAGACACACACACACACTCCTGACACACACACACTCCTGAAACACACACACACACTCCAGACACACACTCCTAAAACACGCACACACTCCTGACACACACACACACTCCTGAAACACACACACACTCCAGACACACACTCCTGAAACACACACACACTCCTGAAACACACACACACTCCAGACACACACTCCTGAAACACACACACACTCCAGACACACACTCCTGAAACACACACACACTTCTGACACACACGCACACACTCCTGACACACACATATACTCCTGACACACCTACACACACACTCCTGTACCTCGTGATGGAGCTAGTTCTCAGTCTAACATCGTGATGTTGAGTTTAACTCTGGTTATGAAAGTTAGAGACACGTTGTTTGATTTAAAGTAAAGTCAACATTGTGTGAACTCCGCTGTAGGATTTTCACATCTCCAGTTCACTCGGAGCGCTCACACTCCCAGACCCTCTCAAGCCGGCAGGATCATCTCTTCAATAAAATATTAGAGGGTCACGGCATCACACGCCGAAAAAACACCCAAACCTGCGGCCGGCGGTCCCCTAATGCAACAATACAGGCGGAGAGCGTAAATAAATCATATTATTATGAAATGCCAAAGATTCTCTGAAGTACTTGTTAGAAATGAGCGTGTGCCGTTGCGTCTCCCAAACTTTCTAGGGAGCGACTTAAAAAAAAAGAAGAGAAGAAAAGACGACTCATCGCAGCCCAATTCTCCATAAAGTAGGCCGCATCTATAAATGATGACGCGGGGGTTTCTCCTCGTATCGGTTTGATAAATCACGACTTGGTTTTACGCGTGCGTTATTCAAAACATACACGTTCAATTATTTACGGATGAAACCAGATGCATATGTTAATAATAAAGGCCCATTGGATAGAGTTTACATTGTATTTCCTTTTGGAATTAAGTTTTCCCTCCATGTCAGCTGTATTTTTATTATTATTTTTAAGTTGGATACAACTACCAACCTGTAGCTGCGTCTACAGTGTATGAATGTAACAGGATTGTAAGTCGCTTTGGATAAAAGCGTCAGCTAAATGACATGTAATGTAATAACTACCAAACTTTTGAGTGTTGCGTTCAGGGACACAGTTTATCTCTCTGGTGGGTCAAGACCGGATGGATAGTGGGACCCTGGTCAAGACCCTTAAGGGGGGGTTAAGTCTCTTGCTCAAGGAATTACCTTCATCCAATATATGTTGGCCATATTGCCCAACTGTAAACTGGAATATGCCTACTACCAACTACGCCACAGCCCTGTTGAGACTCCGCCCACTAGTGAGACTCCGCCCACTGTTGAGACTCCGCCCACTCCTCCTCTCTACCTCCACCTGCCTAATGGATGGTGGAGGTCTCCATCGTGGAATATGCCGACTACCAACTCTTCATCACTCTGTCCTTTTCATTGAATGTGTTTTAACTCTGATGATTCCTTCTGGTCACATGACCTCTATGACACCTGTCCACCTGGAGAGGATCCTCCTCTGTTCTCTCCTCAAGGGTTCTTCACCTTTTCCCCCTGAAGGGTTGTTTGGGAGTCGTTCCTGATCCCATGTGAGGTCAAAGGTCAAAGGTCAGGGATGTCTATGTGTACAGATTGTAAAGCACTCTTTTTGTAATTTGTAATTTGTGAAAATGGGCTATACAAATGAACTGAATTGAAGAAATTGAATTAAACTAAACATTTTACAGTATAATTTATTTATTCTACTACTCCCTTGACATAACTGTAATTAATAAGATTAATCTATATAAACTATTTTTTTAAACAAGAAGAAAGTAATACACCCCATGATGTTGATGGGAAAATCCATATCCACATAGAATTAAACTAAACATTTTACAGTATAATTTATTTATTCTACCACTCCATTGTTGACATAACCGTAATAATCCTGAAGCATTAATACATATACAGTATTTAAAAGAACAAGAAGAAAGTAACACATCCCGATGTTAAAGATAACGTGAGATTAAATGGAGGAAATTCCTCAAAACATACTGGGCAATCTGAGAGCCTGAACCAGTCGTTTCAACGTTGCTAGAGGACCGGCGTTTTCCACGACGGTAAAAGTTGTGACTTGTGACGTTACGAAAGAGTGGGAAGACAGTTTTATTAAGTCCCAACCCGTCGTTCTGCCGCTTCCAAAACATTTGTTCAACAGCTCCGCCGTGTTCTAGTTTATAACTTTGAAAGCGCGTCTGACAGATGGTGAAGTGAAGTAGGCGGCGAGGCTCAAAGGCGACGCCAGCGCCGCCGTACAGCAGGTGGGATCCGCCGCCCAGCTTTCATCACTCTTGTTTGTACCGTATGGGAAAAATAATGTGTCATCGATTTTAAAAAAAGGAAGTTTCTTCAACCTGGCGTGTGTATTGCTTCTTCCTGTTTAAAGCTCATTAAAAGTAGTTGAACATAAATTGAAAAGAAATGGATTCAAGAGCTTTATACCTGGTAGTCCATTTTGTTTCAAATTAAAATATTTTGATCACATCTAGAGTTAAGAACCAAGTATTACATATGACACATTGTTATAGACTAACTGAATAGTAAATTATTACAATTAGTTTGACTGCAAACAGCTACAATGCATAATCATCAATAATTTGACTTTTCATAATAATTCTTTCTGCTGGATAAGGACTTTTACCTAAAGCTGCATTTTAAACAAATCATCAGATAATTATGTTTAATATTTGAGGGTTGCCGATTCTGAATCATTCAATGCTCTGCAGAACGAACAATGGCATAATAATAATACAAATAATAATAATAATAATAAAATAATAATAAAATAATAATAATAGTAATACATTACATTTCTATAGTGCTTTTCAAAAAACTTAAAGAGGCTTTACAACACATTTAAAATATCCTAAAAGCTATGCAATAAAAATAACTAAAATTGCAATAAAAACAAATGCTAAAAGCTAATTAATTATTATTAATATGGAAGATGTATGAGGTAGTATATATAAATATATTTTGTTGTTATTTTGTTATTTTCTTTATTTTATATTAGTTTTCTGATTTATTTAGATTTCAATTTAGGATCGGAATTTATAAGCATTTTTTGCTTCTACCTATACCTTTTCAGTCTTTCTCTTTTGTATATTATATAGAATAATATTCTATTGTATTTGATTTGATCGACTGAATAAAATACACAAACAAACAAACAAATAAGAGCGTAGAGAGCACACAGTCACACTTTAAAGTTTTGAACAGGCGGGTTTTGATTTGTGATTTGAACGATGGAAGTTCGGTGCCGTCTCGGATGATATTTTTGGGAGAGAGTTCCAGAGGGAGGGGCAGAGATGGAGAAGGCTCTGTCACCCCATGTATGCATCACACCTTTTATATTTACACGCTGAGCTCGTCAGCCCCCAAAACCAAAGAAGCCGAAGAAGCCATATGTCTCTTTAGAAACGACAACGCTGTGAGATAATTCTCCGTGGTTCCTCAAAACCAGCGGGCCTTGTACATTCCTCACATGATGCATTATTGTTATCAGCCATAACCGCACCGCTGGTATCGGTTTCAACATCCGGGTGTGCATAACTCGTGGCGTTCGTGTCTCTCTCCGCCCCAACTTACAATCAAACACAGAAATCCCAGAGATCGAGGTTGCCGAATCTTCCCCATGTTGGCGTTCATATTTACACACATTACTAGCTGTTACCCAGCGGTGTGAAGTTGCTGCATCAGCAGCGATCGTCACTGGAGGATTGTGCATCTTCAGAGGTTGTGTTTTGAGTCCACAGGTGTACAAAGAACAGATGCTTAAGCTTGGAGGTAAATCTATTAGATAAACAGATGTTTGGATGTTTTCGGGTTTGAATCCTCACGTGACTGAAACAGATACTTAGCACTGAAAACAACAATGAATCAGAGAGCCTGATGCTCCAGAAATAAAATAAAAAATTATACATATATATATATAATATTATAATATATTAACATATGATATATATATATATATGTATTAACATATTAATAAAATAATAATAATTCATATATATATTATTATATTAACATGAATAAAATAATTCATATATATATATATATTATATTAACATATTAATAAAATAAAATAACAATTCATATGTATATATATATATATATATATATATACTATAACATATTAATAAAAAATATAATAATTCATATATATATATATATATATATTATATTAACATATTAATAAAAAAATATATATTATTATATTAACATATTTATTTAATATAATGTAATATAGTAATATAATAAAAGATATATATATATATATATATATATATATATATATATATTATTTATACAAATGTAACCCAAAAGTCTAAATGTCATTGGACTGTTCAGTCAGTGTCTCATCTTTCAGTTGTCTGTAATGTGTGATGTAATGATCATGTTGAATATTTAAATGAGCCACTTAGTAAGTAGGCTACGACTGGAAGGGATATTATAGTGTGTACATTCTGTGCCATGTATAATTTACACTCTGTTGGATTTAAATGGTCTCGTGCACCCCAAAGGATACCAATCACGTCGGGTTCTTAGATTTATCGCAACCAGAATGAATCATGATCTTATGATGAATTAATACTCCATAGGCCCTCGTTTTCATTCAGCTAATGGGCTGCTCTGCAGCAATTACGTTTGCATGAAAGTCACTTCAATTAAAATATGCTCGAATGAAGACATGAACGAGAGATTCATCAATTAATATCCACAGCGTAGACTGGAAGATGGATGTGGGTGCTAAGAATTTAAACTCACACCATTATTCCTTTTGTCCCGTCCCCCCCCCACCCCATAAAAAAACCTCAGATCTCACTGGTTATTAGTGATGGGATTTCAAAGCCTTCAGCGGAGTATCGGTGTGTGACACCCACACACACATTGATATCTCACAGGATCATAACAAATCGATAAACCCATCAATCCTTCGTCCTTGCAAACAAAAGAACTCAAAGCCCGGCCTCGACTCCACGGAGGCGGCGGATGGGTGACCCCGCCCCGTCCGACGCTCCGCGGCTAATTAAGGAATCCGGAACTTCTAAACGCGACGAGTCGACGGCGCGGGGAGCAGACTGAACCCGCGCTAACGGCGCCGTGGGCCATTACCGCCGGTGGGACAGGTGGGGGAAGTGTGCTGCCGTGCACACGCGCACATATCGCCCCCAGGTTGCAGTTCCGGCTGCCCGCCACCGTCGCCATGCAGAGATGAAGTGCCGCTAGATATCCCCAGTGGTAAAGCTGTTGTGACAGTTCCTTTGCAAATGGTCGGGCGCGGCTGTTTAAGCGCCACCATCTCGCATCCTTTTGACTTTTAAGTCGTCGTCCCCCACCCCCTAAAGGGCTTCATTCTTTTCCCGACTTCATAAGTTCTACCGGAGCCACACATCCCTTTCTCGTCCTCCACCTCGCCGACTTGCCGCCGTTCTAACGCCGGTTTAACCCTCCTGTTACCTTTGGGGTCATTCGATGTTTAAAAATGATTGACATCATGTTTTTTTCTTCATATTTTTATGACTTTTCCTAATTTAAAACAGCCTGGGGTCAATTTGACCCCAGGCTGTTTTTCACTGCGTAAAACATATAAGAAATATCAACTTTATTATTTATTTAAAGGGATATTTAAGTAACAAACAAAGCTTAGGAAACAATATTAATTCTAATAATTTTCTGTAGGTGTTAATTGCTGGGGTCAAAGTTGTTAGAGGACCCATAATATGCCTATTTTCTTCTAAATGTAAATACAATTTTAAAATGAGTTTAAAAAAAGTAAATTAAAGTAAATAGTAAATTTGAAGGTAACAGGACGGTTAACTACCAGAAAATATGATATATGCATAAATAAATGATCTTCACCTCCATCTGTCCTCAAGTTCCCCCCTCCCCCCCCCCCCCCTTCCCCTTTGTTCTGACACACTCACTCAGCTTTTTCAGGGAACGAAGAAATCCAGCGCCTCAGCTTCGCGTCGGGTTGCGGTTCTCCTCGCGGCGAGGAGGAGGAGGAGGAGGAGGAGGAGGAGGAGGAGGAGGAGGAGGAGGGACGGCCGGGCGCCAGCTGTTCTTAAAACCTGAGCGCTCGCTCCAGAGAGGGATCTGCTATTCTCTCTGTGCACCTCATTAGCTCAGAGGCAGGAAACCAAATAACGTTCAATTACCAAGTCATCAAAGGACATCTGAACCCCCCAGTCTCAGCAAGCGGGCCGCAGTGTGGGGAGGGGGGGGGGAGTTCGCAAACAGAGGTAAGCACCAAAAGAGACCGGGAGGATTTATTTAATTGAAGATCGAGCTTTCCAATCGCGAAACGCAGCTATCAGCGGAGGAGCGGAGGGTCTTCTGGCTCAAGGCAAAATTAATAACACTCCATTCTCTACATTGTAGTTACACAGGGCCCGTGGGGGGTTATAAAAACATCCAGGATCTCTCTCGGAGCGGATTCATTTCCCCCAATTACGGGCTGGAATCCAAACTCTCCATGCCAAAAGTCATCATTACACACACGTTCTGCCTGAAACAGAACGCCGGCTCTCGCCTGGCAGACGAGACCGGAGTCCGACGGAAACGGGCGCCGCCGGTCGGCGAGTCGCCATCCCCCGCCAGGAAAGGTGTTCGTCCTCGTTATCACGCAGGCCGGTCAGTCGGAGGTTTGTTTTTTCCGGGTCTCTGCGGAGGAGCGGCCGCTAAAAATCAAGAAAATCCCCGATCCGGCCCGACCGTCTACGCTGGGATGGTCTAGTCGCCACGCCGGGATCACGCTAAGAGTGAATCGTTACCCGTAATTGATTCTATAGAGGAAAAAAAACGAAATTTTATCTAACGTCATTATCTCATCGAGCGATGCCTGTCGGAGGGCAAGCGCTATTTCTAAATGGATACAGCACATTATAATTGATCTATAAATAGATTAAACAATCATCTACAGTAAAGGGAGGGCGGGGGAGGGGGGCTATATGGATTTTACCATGAATATCATGGGGTGTATTACTTTCTTCTTGTGCTTTTTTAAATACTTTATATAGATTAATCCTTCAGGATTATTACAGTTATGTTAACAATGGAGTGGTAGAATAAATACATTATACTGTAAAATGTTTAATTTAATCAAATTTTTTCAATTCAGTTTATTAGTATAGCCCATTTTCACAAATTACAAATTTGTCTCCGAGTGTTTTACAATCTGTACACATAGACATCCCTGACCTTTGACCTTTGACCTCACATGGGATCAGGAACAACTCCCAAACAACCCTTCATGGGAAAAAAGGTAAGAACCCTTGAGGAGAGAACAGAGGAGGATCCTCTCCAGGTGGACAGGTGTCATAGAGGTCATGTGACCAGAAGGAATCATTAGAGTTAAAACACATTTAGTGAATATGACAGAGTTATGAAGAGTTGGTAGTCGGCATATTCCACGATGGAGACCTTCACGATCCATCAGGCAGATGGAGGTAGAGAGGAGGAGTGGGCGGAGTCCCAACAGTGGGCGGAGTCTCAACAGGGCCATGGCATAGCTGGTAGTAGGCATATTCTAGTTTACAGTTAATATGGCCAACATATATTGGAGGAAGGTAATTCCTCGAGCGAGAGACTTAACCCTGACTTGCGGCTGTGTCTCAGAGTATGAGCGTAAGTCACTTTGGATAAAAGCCTCAGCTAAATGAAATGTAATGTACGAAATTAAGTCTTTATAAAACGGTCACGCCTATTTCTGCATACTTCAGAGATAATTAAAAACTTGACTGAATGAAACATGCACAGTTCTTTATAATGAGTCGATTACCAAACCAAGGAAAGATGCTGGTAGGCTTCAAAAAGTTTCCGACAAACCGGGAACTTTTTGTGATGAATCAGTCGATTGATTTTGGAGTAAAGTGTAGATTATTGACTAACTCATTAAAACCTATTACAACAAGTCAAGTAGCAAATGACTGTACAGAGAGTTTTATCATGCGAGAAGAAGACCATGCTTTTAAAGAGATTAAATTAGAGTCTGTTGGTTCCTCTCATGTACATCTCCTCTTTTATTGCCGGTTCCTCTGAGGCTTTTGTTTCCATCTTTGATCCAGAGGACATTCCGCTTCTTACTGGATTAATACGGCTCTCACTGGATTAATACGCCTCTTACTGGATTAATACGCCTCTTACTGGTTTAAGACTCCTCTTACTGGATTAATACGGCTCTTACTGGATTAATACGCTTCTTACTGGATTAATACACTTCTTACTGGATTAATACGCCTCTTACTGGTTTAAGACTCCTCTTACTGGATTAATACGGCTCTTACTGGATTAATACGCTTCTTACTGGATTAATACACTTCTTACTGGATTAATACGCTTCTTATTGGATTAATACTCATTTTACTGGATTAATACGCTTCTTACTGAATTAATACGCTTCTTACTGGATTAATACAATTCTTACTGGATTAATACACTTTTTACTGGATTAATACGCTTTTTACTGGATTAATATGCCTCTTACTGGATTAATACGCTTCTTACTGGATTAATACGCTGCTCACTGGATTAACCAGTTGGCTATATCTACTTCTACGATCATACGCTTGATACTGGGCGGTTTACAAGGTGCACTGGAACGCTGTTGTGCACTGGCTGGCCACATTGTTGAAGACATTTTAAAGACATTTTTTAAAGATATATTTTTGCTTTACAAGTAGATAAAATGATTATTGTCAACACATTTTGTTTCTCACCTGTGTTATTATCACAGGTGTCTTTTTATGTCTATATTTCCTGAAACGAGAAATTCAGCGGAGTCCCCAGCTTCCCCGTTTGATCATTATTTATCGTACGTCAACTGACAGATTTTTAGCATTCCTACAAAAGCACAAGTCAATCTGCTTCTACTTTGGATTATTAGCGGCAAACTGCTTTGTAATTATTCATCAGTTTAACCCTGGAGCTCCCAGCTGTCAGCCCTGCAGGCCGCAGGTGTTTCCTTTTAATCGTATCTCACAGATGCTTTGTTCCAATTGTCAAGACTTTGACGATCACTCCATTCCTAATTCCTTTTATTATTGTTTTCCATTCTAAGAAGTGCTTTTTAAAATGAAATTTTTAAATAACAATGCATCAGTGTCCTAGTGGACCAGAGTAAAAAAACAACCAATTATTATTATAGATACAATAAAATAGAAAGATCAAACATTTAACTCTGGTATTTCAAAGTATCCCTCACCATCAGGGGGTGGGCACATGCCGGCGTGAAGGGGACGGAATCAGATTTACTCAGATGCTTCGTCCGTTTTCGTTTCAACTAAATATGCAAATTAGGTTTCCGAAATGAATTGGCACAAAAGTCTTCATACTTTTTAATGAACTGTATTACGTATGTTGTATCTTCTTGTTTTCTCTCTTTTCTATAGTTGTATGTCTGTCATTTTATATGGAACTTGGTATCTGAAATAAAGATTACATAAAAATAATGCCATTGCCCTGTTGAGACTCCGCCCACTGTTGAGACTCCGCCCACTGTCGAGACTCCACCCACTCCTCTCTACCTCCATCTGCCTGATGGATCATGGAGGTCTGGAGACAAATTTGTAATTTGTGAAAATGGGCTGTACAAATAAACTGAATTGATCTGAATAAATCATTATTTTGTCAGATGACATTGATTACATAACTAATAATGTTTTGAGAAGAAATAAGTAATCATCAAGCTATGGAGGAGTTTATTCTCCAGTCGGTAATCGTGTTGGCGAGATGAAGGTTAGTCAGTACAATACTTAGTGGATATATCTTTACTAGGATTAACAAAAAGAATAAGTTATAATGATATTCACAATGTCACAGTGGAAGAAAAAAAAACTATTTGAATAATGAAATAAGTTAAGGTATCACTTATTTTAATATGATACTTATATAACATTTCACTTTGGAAAATTATTTTTTTTTGCGACTGGGTGCTCATTATTTAATACGATATGCATTAATATTGCTCTGGGACGAAACCTTTATAGCTTTACAGTGGCTATAAAATAGTTATTGCACCATAGCGACATAAATATAGTTTAAGAGTCCAGTATATAATCTATCCAACTGAAAAATTATGTTGGAAAAGAACCTTACGCAGAATGTATAGCCTGTCATACCATAACAAATGAAGAATATGTATACTTTAAATCAGAGATGTAGTTTGCCGAACAACAAACAGCATAAAGAATAATGTGGCGAGCTGTTTACTCCATTACTTATTTGTTTGTTGTTGTTGAATTCTACTCTTGAGGCGCAGGCCGTTATGTACGGACGCGGCGTAAAGGTCGTGGAGCCTTGGGCGATGCGCCGCAGGCCAACGCCAGGTGGACCTTCACACGTCGGTTAATCCTCCTATTACCTTAGTTTGGGGTCAATTTGATAACTGTACGTGAATCTTTATGTTTACTTAGTATTAGGAAATGTCTTGTCTTACCTGTTGTGCCTGTGCTCTTTTTATGTTTCACCGTGGGAGAGTGGGAAATGTCCTATCGATTCAACATAAAGTACCTAACGCTTAAACTTGGAAAACAATATTAATTCTAATAATTTTCTGGAGGTTTTAATTGCTGCGGTCAAATTGAACCCAAGGGTAAAAGATGTTAGAGGACCCATCGTATGCCCATGTTTCCACAAGTTGATCTGTTATTCGCATAAGTCAAAAAGTATTAAATCGAATCGCATGATATTTGGTCGGATGATTGGTTATTCTCGGGGGACCATTTGATTAGATTTTGGGATCGATCGGGTCAAAGGTCATCTTCATGAAAAGGTAAAAAACATCTTTTTACCATAGCGCGGCCAATTTATATCCAATTGTCATGCAACTAATGCCAAAATGTTCATAGATCAATGCCCAATCTTCTGATATGCGAAGGTATGCGCTCTACCGAGTGCCTGTTCTAGTTTTCAGAGTTTTTGTGTTGGGAGACATGCCAGATACCCAAATTAACCTTTAGAAGCACTAAAAAAGTGGAATTTTCATAATATGTCCCCTTTAATACATCTGAAGGTAACAGGAGGGTTAGACGGGCAGGCGCTGGAACCAGAGCGCAGGGCGGACGCGTGGAGTGGGTTTCATTTGTGTGTAACAGCTGAAGTTTAAGTGTGTCCGGTACACACTTGAACACCGACGTTCGGTTTTGGCGGATGCACTTTGTCCTGTGACTGGTGTCACCGGCCTGTCAGCGCCGTGGTTATTAACGCAGACGGCTTTGTTAGCTTTGTTCGTCTTCTTCTGTTGTTAGAAAAAGATAATAACTCAGAGTAAACTCCAGTGTGTGCCGCGACACCAGCAGCTACAGCGTGTATTACTTTGTCACCGGCGTCATTCTTCTGCCACCGGTGCCATCGCTCATTCAGAGGGATGATCTCCTAGCGTCGACGTCACTGTTGTTGTTGGGCGAATAAAAACTACAACGAAAGCTAACCGACGACGGTGGATTTGGTGGATAATCCTGATTTAACGTCGAGAACAGTTTGTCAGTCACTGATGTCTTCATTTTAGCATTTTTTTGCTCAAAAAAGAATTCTGTTTTTATTATCGAGGAGAAAAATAAAATACCCATCACAAACCACAGTGGTCTGTCCCTGCCGTTCACTCAGGGGGTCGTTAGTCTGAGAGTCGTATTTGTACAAAGATATTAATTAATACAGACTGGAGTAAACACATGGAGGCGAGGGACGGGGGAGGGGGTTCACTATGGCTCTGATGTGTCATGAGCGGTGTCACTCGAGTGTATAAGTGTAGGAAAGAGTTTCTTTTGTCTTTCTTAAGGATAAACATTCTGGTCCCACTCAAAAATGTGTAATATCTACCTCCATCTGCCTGATGGATCGTGAAGGTCATGGATCATGGAATATGCCGACTACCAACTATGCTACTGGCCTGTTGAGACTCCGCCCACTATTAAGACTCCGCCCACTGTTGAGACTCCACCCACTATTGAGACTCCGCCCACTCCTCTTTACCTACGTCTGCCTGAAGGATGGTGGAGGTCTCCATCGTGGAATATGCCGACTACCAACTCTTCATCCACTCTGTCATATTCATTGAATGTGTTTAAATCTAATGATTCCTTCTGGTCACATGACATCTATGACACCTGTCCACCTGGAGAGGATCCTCCTCTGTTCTCTCCTCAAGGGTTTTTACCTTTTTTCCCCTGAAGGGTTGTTTGAGAGTTGTTTCTGATCTGATGCGAGGTCAAAGGTCAAAGGTCAGGGATGTCTATGTGTACAGATTGTAAAGCACTCTGAGACACGTGTAGTTTGTGAAAATGGGCTATACAAATAAACTGAATTGATCTGAATTAATAATCATTAATTATAGCCTTGTGTCGCCTCAACCCAACTGCATCAGCTTCACGGTAACAACGTGGCGTCACGACAAATGAACGTCGTACACCGTTCGTACACCGGGTCGGACAAACGGGACAGTCGGATAATATATTATGTTCAAATCATAGAAATAGAAAAGACTAGAAGGGACATTGAACTGTTTGTGGAGGTGGCGGCACACAGTCGGTCAGAAAGGTCGACGATGGAGAGAGAACGGAACAACGAAATGCGTTTTCTGTTTTTTTCTATTGCGTAAGCCTTCTATTGCAGAATCCACAACTCGCTGTAATTCCATTTGATGGAAGTTAGATTGATGGAAAGGTTGCCATGGCAACTGTACACATGAAAAGCGGCCGCCGCTCCGACTGTCAATCTGTGGCGTCGTGCTCAGAGCTAGATGAGAAGATCGATATCAGAATCGATCTTCTCAACTTATTCTGCAAGATGACCAATAAAAAATATTGAATACATCTTTAACCGTTCCGTTCTATTTTCTGTGCATTACATCTAGTTGATATCTAAACAACGTTTGAAAAATCTCTTTACATAACCAGCCCGAGAATGCAATACTTTGCTATATAATAACAGGTGTAGTTTTCTTTCTTTAATATGGTTGTAATGACATAAATGCCTTTAAATAAAATGTATTCCTCTCTCTCTTGGTGAAAACAATTTGACCCTCCTGTGAGCTTTTGGGTCAATTTGACCCCATTTGATGTTTAACGTCTCAAAATATATGATTGACATCATGTTTTTTGGATCACAGCAGTGGGTGTACATTAGAGCATTAATAAAAATAAAAGATACAAATAAAAACACAAAACACAATACTAAATACTAAAATAATAAATACTAATACTACTACTAAAATACTAATACTTAATTACTAAATACTACAAGGGGAAAACAAAGTGTTTTACAATAATGTACTGAGTAAAGTAAAGTAAAGTGCTGAGTAAAGTAAAGTGTTGAGTAAAGTAAAGTGCTGAGTAAAGTAAAGTGCTGAGTAAAGTGTTGATTAAAGTAAAGTGCTGAGTAAAGTAAAGTGTTGAGTAAAGTGCTGAGTAAAGTGCTGAGTAAAGTGCTGAGTAAAGTGCTGAGTAAAGTATTGAGTGTGTCAGGATCTACTGCCCCAGATCAAATCTCTTGAGGCGTCGGTAACATCGGTCATATTGTTCGTGACTACAGACTTGGCCTCCCTCTCTCCGCCGTGTCGTTCCCGTGTCACGGAGGTCGGCGGTTACTCACTCAGGCAGGCGTTGTCGTGGAAGGAGCTCAGGATGTCCGTGCATTGCTCCCTGTGGTTGCCGCTCGCCGCGCAGGAGCACCAGGGTCCCACGTTGGATGTGGAGTTATCAAGGTAGTTGGGGTTTATCGTGCTTCCTGCAGAGAGGAGGGGGAACCATGTTGCTCCGTGTGTGTACAGGCAACACAAAGTAACACAACTCGGTTCACACACACATGATGCTTAAATCTGACTGTTCTGTTTTTTAACCGTATCCATCCTTGAACTGTTTTTAATGTGTTGTACTGCAACCTTGAGTGGCTTGAAAGGCTCCTTAGAAAATAAATATATTTGTATTATTATTATTATAAAGATCACATGAATGAGAATATTTTTAGGTAATTGAGCTCAATATCTAACTTTTTTGTATGTCTTTGGTTATTTAAGCTTCTTTAGATAAACTACTGTTCAAAAGTACATGAAAAAAGAAAAAGAAAAGTTTTTTTCCAATGAAAATTACATTAAATTAATCAGAAATACTCTCTGCATAGTTAATGTGGTAAATGACTATTCTCTGTTTGTTTGTCTAGTGGTACATTGTGTTATTGCCTTAGAAGACGAGCAGAGGGTAAGAACCCCCTTGAAACCCTTTTTTCCACAAACAGATTATTCCTTGACATTGAAACCCTTTTCATGTGAGCACAGCTGAAAACAGTTATGCTGGTGAGAGAAGCTCTACAACTGGCCTTCCTTTGAGCCACAAGTTTGAAGAACAACATTTGTCAACAATGTCTTGACTATATTTTGTATTAATCTTGTATTCATTTAATAAATAAAACTGAGTTTCATGGAAAACACAACATGTTCTCGGTGATCCCAAACCTTTGAACAGTAGTGTATATAGATAGTTCCTTTATTAACTGTGCCCTTTTAAACCAATTTTTTTAATAATGTAATTTATCTTCTATAAATACCAAATCTAACATTGGAGGAGAGATGTGGCGGATTTAATCTCATTATGTTTACATTATGACTACCCTCTTAAACATAATCAAATAAAGTTATTTTCATGGCAATTCTCTATCATTATAGTGTTGCTGTAATGCCGGTTATTAGAGTGCATGTAAATATATTCATTGTGAGAGGGATTTAAAAAGAGGAACAGATGAAAGTGACTAGAGACAGGCAGGCGGGGGAGTTCAGCCGGCGCCCTGCTGGTGGCCGGTTCATTCCCAGTTGCTGACAGGGCGTGACATTACAGCTGGATATTTCCCATTTCAAAGAAACAGGGATTGCAAACCAATTTCTGCTACAATTGTCTTTGATCCCTCTTGATAGGCAATTATTTCAAATTGTGATTTTCTTGGTCAGTCGCGTACAAAAAGAGACAAAGAGCTTCTTCCACCGCCTCTCACTCTTGATCTGAATGGTGTTTGATGCTGCGACAAAAGAAGTCCAAACCGCAATTAGCCATCGTTAAGCGCTCCTCGCTTTAGTTGCCGTTAGTTTTTTCCTTCTCGGACTTTGACGAGCGCGGCGACCTGCGGTACGAAGTCCGGCCGCCGTCGCAGACGTCTCTCAGATGTCTCTCAGATGTATTTCCGTTCTGGCTTTGGAGCTTTTCAGCGGGGTAGTGATTGGTGAAATCATTCTCCGGAAAGGGTAACAAAGCCTGGTGGCTTCTATTTTATCTTTCTTTTTTGTTCTCCTTTTTTAAAAGAGGTGGGAAATAGAATTGCTGGTGTGGCGAACACCGTTTTGATTTACCTCCATTGATTTTCAGAGTCCTAGTCTTCCAAACAACAACTTCTACTTCAGTCGTGTGGAATGGCCGATCGCTGGTGGACACCTTTCTGCCTCTCTTTATCACCCTCCCTCTCTCTTTCCGGGTTAAAAAACTAAACAAGCCCCTCCCCCTTCTTTTATGCAGCAGTTCATTGTGGTATTGTTGTCCCGTAATGACGTGTTTAGATTGAGTGGGTATTAAAAAAAAGAAAAATGTGTGCATTATGCGATCTTTTGTTAAGTTTTTATCTAAAGCACAATAAGATGTGTTCCGCGCCTCCGCCTGCACCCGCGCACCCACTCGTCGTCACGCCGGGGATAATTCTCTCAAAACACCGGTCGATAGTTGTAATTGCACTCATAATGCCGACGACTTGGCCGCGGCAGCATTAATCAGCGCTCCATCGATCACAGCGTGGCGCTTCTCATCACACCCGTCGATCCATTCTTCCGAGTCCCGTGCGGTGCGCTCCGCCTTTCCTCCCTCTCTAAAACCTTTTATTTTGTTCCCGATCTATCGCAGAAGACGGGGCGAGCCGGTGCCGGGCACAGAAGGATTCAGTTCTTACCGATCAGGCCGGTGTACGCGAGTAGACACGCTCCGTAGTTCTCCTGCTTGCAGCCGTTGGCGCTGTGCTCGAAAGGTTGGCAATCGTACTGGAACTGCGCCCAGCGAGACCTGTGGGAGCAATAACACGCCATCCATCATTTACCCGCGCTTGGCCGCCGCACAGATGCCGTCGCCGAGGGGCCGGCCCGGCACCGGCGCGTTCTCTCCGCGACTGGATGTGGATCCGACGCCCACAATGCTCATCTACCCACCTCCGCTCCTACATCAACTCCCTCCACCCTTCACAGATTTCAGCCGTCGCTCCAGCCATCCCTCTCTTCCTTGCCTCGCCCCACTTTTCTTATGGAGTTGTGTTCTGGAAGGCTGCCAGTCCGTAGAGACTCAACGAGGGGCGACGAAGGCCTTGGCTCTGCTCTCTAAAAAGCGTGGCCGCCGTCTGGCTGGCCTGGCCGCCGCGGGGGAGATTAGACAAATATGGATGTTCCCTATCAATATACCCTGCCGCCGCCGCCGCACTCCTTCACCTTTCCTGCCAGTCGCCGAGACATCTAGCCTCATCATCATCCCCATCATCATCATCATCCCCATCACCGCGAGCACGCGAGGCCATCGCGGCCATCATATCGCATCAGCCGCCCCCGTCGACTGGCATTTGTAACGGGATCCCCTCGGGGCGCCGCGACTCCCATCTCTCGCCTCGTTTGTCATGTCATCGTAATGATGTGCGTGGAGCTCACGGGCCGTGTGCTAACCGAAGGCTTCCTCCGCCGGCTGCCGGTTAATGCCAGCTGACTGGTGGGGGATTGGCGGGCCACGCGGGGGCCTTGAGATGCCCCCATCCGTCGGGGCGGAGGCGGAGGATAATGCCTGATCGATAGCCGTGACAGATGAAGGCCTTTGTATTTCTGACATTTGAAGAGGAAGTAGATTAAATGCTGGCTACCATTTGCTGTCAGCCAGAGGAGGCTTACTGGATGGGTATGAAAATTCGGTGTTTTCAGTCTCTAGTGATGGAGAACGATACACCCGCTGAATCTGAATGAATCAAGAGACATTGTTAGTTTTCTGATTGGCCGTTGTTGACAGGTAATTAAAATTCGAATGACATATTTGTTTCCATCAATGCCTCTCATACACAAGGATTTAGCACAGAATAAATATGCTAATGTATAAACTACAGATGGTCAGTCAGTCTACCGATCGCGATGCCGTCTTGGCCGTAGGTTTTTCCGGTGCACTCTGGCAGGAAAGTCATCTGTGAACGTGATAATGGAAAGGTACGCAGGGTTCAATTTAACTAATTAAATTGTTAATGAGTAGAACAGTTGAAGGAATTAAACACTGCTGGCTAATTAAATCTAAATAAACATATCATACCAGCCAAACCTATCTTCCAAGAAACACAATACCATTAATTGCCCTGAGGGAAAGTCATTGTGTGAGGCCGCCGCACCAACAAAAGCTTCAAATTGAGCTCAACAGCCCCGCGTTAGAACTCGCTGGGCTGTTTTGCAGTATTTGGGGTTGGTGTATTAACGTTCTGTTGGAAAGTTGCAACACGAGAGGCTTCACAATGAAGACCCGGTGACACCAGAAAGTGCATCTTTGCAATAAGTGCTCCTAAATTAGGGTGACCAGATGTCCTCTTTTCCTCGGACATGTCCTGTTTTTGAGACCTAAAAAATGAGTCCGGCAGGGATTCCAAAAACGTCTGGGATTTTGTGTTTCTCTGGGTCTTTCACAAAGTAGTCATTACCCCTTACAAGTTTTGGAAATGGTATCTCCCTTACGTTCCACCTTCTTACTGCTCTGATGATATAGAGAACAGTCATTGGTCGACCGATCTCAGTTTTGCCAGATACACGATAATTATCCTCCGAATACAACCATTTTGAGCCTTTGGTACGATTCTTCACCATGTCCAATCTGGCAACACTGAGCACCATGCCGCCTCCACTCGTTGCATTGTTGTTTGTGCCCCCCCCCCCCCCCCCCCCCGAGACGAAGTGTCCTCTTTTTCACAAACTCAAATCTGGTCACCCTACCTAAAAGCGTATGACATTGTGACCCGGGCTAGTGAAATAGCTAACTGTTAACAAGCTAGCTAGTCCGGACGCTACATTCTGATTATGTCAACTCACATCTGATCTGCTAGTAAGCCATGCCTTTGTTAGTTAGATTTGTTCGGTTTCAGACATGAGGAGTGAGATTGTTTTGAGTTTAGAGGAAATAAATCGAAGCCAAAACTTGAACACTAATGAGCTACAAAAGGTCTGCAGGCTGGCAAGCTCGCAAACTGTGAAGGAAGGCAGTTAACTGTGTTGCTAACGGAATAATAAGCTCTAGAGTTGATTAAATATTTTCAAAACAGTCTACGAACAATCCCTCTGTCATGGAGTGGAGGGGGCGTAATATTTCTAGACTGAAATAATATAACTGAGGATTTTTTTAGTTGCCTATTTTGAGGTGCCCCCTAAGGACGCTTTTAGTAGTTTATAGCATGCCGCACAAACAACAATGCAACTAGTGGAGGCGGCGAGGTGCTCAGTGTTGCCAGATTGGACATAGTGAAGACTCGTACCAAAGGCTCAAAATGGTTGTATTATTTGGAGGATAATTATCGTGTATCTGGCAACCCTGAGATCGGTCAACCAAGAAGGTGGAACGTAAGGGAGATACCATTTCCAAAACTTGTAAGGGGTAGTAACTAGTTTGTGAAAGACCCAGAGAAACACAAATATCCGACGAAGCAAAATCCCGGCCGTTTTTGGAATCCCTGCCGGACACATTTTTTGGGTCTCAAAAAGAGGACATGTCCGGGGAAAGAGGACGTCTGGTCACCCTAGTAAAAGTGCTAAACAGCAACGCTAGCTTCCTCCATTACTTTCCCTCAGCACTGTCGAGATTATTTGATCAGATTTGCGTTGGTCGTCCAGTCCGTTTTTTCGAGTTGCTCCAACTCTCACACACTACTCCACAGGCGAGTACATTGTAGAATAGCTGTCCGCTGGGGAACAGCAGGGAGCAACAGTAAACAAGTGGCTGGGGAAGCTGTTCAAACATCTCACAAGTCAAAGAAAACTAGATCATTTTCTCAGGGGTTGGAAGATCAAACAGGATTTTGGATAAGTCGGTAACCTCCGGCAGGCGTTTGCTAACAACATAAAAGCTCAATAAGCTGATAGTGTATATCAAAGCTTGGTTCTCAGTCAACCTTCTCTCTCTATCCTTAAAAAATATATATATTTCAGCTTTATATCATGAACATCAGAGCTCCAGAGCAACCCTTGAACACACCGTGTTTTTCAACATCAATCCGTCACGGATATTTTATTCCCTTCCCTTCCTCTCAGATCACCACGAATAATGAGCTGTACTGTTCCAAGACACAACATAATGTTCAAGCAATATCTAATAAGTACGGTGTGTTCAGCATGAATGTACCGTGTAACTGCAAAAACATGTAAACACGACTTTGAAACGGCGGCGAACGATCCGCCCGGTGACTCGAGCGACGCCGACGCAGGAAATCAAGTGGAAAATGTTCGTGGCTGCAGGTGGTGTGACAAAACATTTCCAATTCCTACCTGCAAACATAGTCCGCTTTGCAGATCCGCAGCTGGGCCAGGCAGTTGGGCTTCTCCTTCTCCTCGTAGGAGCAGGACGGCACGATGGTCTGGCGGCGGCGCTCGGCGCAGGCCGTGTCGGTGCAGGGGCAGAACAGCAGCTCGTTGGTGTAGTCGGGCGGGACGCGGTCGAAGAACTTCCTCAGCGCCTTGTTGCACCTGGGCCGGTTGCACGGCCCCGAGCGGGCGGACGGCTGGATGCAGGACGAGACGTACTCCGTGCGCAGCTTCTGACACGTCTCGTCGATGTTGCACGCCTTGGCGGCGTCCAGGCAGCGGTTCACCGTCGTCACTTCGGACTCTGGACGGGAGAGGAAGAAGACACAAAGCATTTCATCCCGCTGTGTGGTTTGGGAAAATCAAAGCACCGGGCGATGTTTACCGACGAATCCGAGGCCTAATCGGAGTCGGTATTGACTTTCCGCTCTCTCCTCACACGTACAGATGAAAAACAGAAATGTGCGCCTTGGAGTACAAACTAAATCAAAATGATGATTATATCTAATAGCTCCCCTTGCAATGAATAGAACATGAATGGGGTTTAAATGTTGCATGAGCTCGGGCCCTGGATGTGTTTCAGCTGAGTGCTAATGGCTGAATATTTCATTCTGCTGGGTTAATGCGGAGTGGCAGTGCTGAAAAAGCAGCTTCTCCATCCCTCCGACTGCACAACAAGGCCTGTAGTTACCGCTCTGTCCCTCCATCCATCTTCCCAACAACCCCCCCCACACTCACCTGACTCTCTCTCTGTCCCTCGCCATCTTCCTCCATCGCTGTCACTCTCGACGCTGCCGTTACTACATCTGTTTCTTCGCCTCTCCTTAATCCCTTCTTCGTCATCTTTCTCTATCTATGCCTCCCTCAGTGCCCATGCTGCCTCGGACTTCCCCGGTAACGAGCCTCCTCTATGAAGGCGGCGGAGAGCCCCCCCCTTTTCAAAACCAGCTTTTCTGTCGGTTGCATTATTTCTGGGATGTCATCGTGTGTGTGTTTTTTCCCTCTCCCGGGCGACCTCCCAGTCAATGCCGCCGTGATGACATTCAGCTCCTCTGGCAGGTAGCGCCGCTCATTAGCGTGTAAACTGCCTGTAGTCGTTTCACCTGGCGAGTTTGGCTCTCGCCAAGCTGTCACGTGAAATATGAGTGGCCTGAGAGAGCGAGCCAACAACCCCTGACAAAACATAGGTTACACCCAGCTTAACGGCCAAGCAGGCGGAGGGGGACCCGATGGAACTCCAGGTCGGGATGACAAATTGCATCCGGTGGCCTCAAGCGGGGGAATTTGCACACAAGCTTTCATGTGAAATCAGCATTATCATATTTTACCAATTGTATTTTTTCATTTGCTCTCATCCAGGAACGAGCCTAACACAGTTTTACACCTCAGAACTGCCCAGTGCAACCGGCGTCTAGAGCAGTTCCTTATTGCACCCACATACCGCCTGCAGCCATCTCTCTCCACTCGGCTCTCTTCCATGGTAACTAGACTTTAGCCTCATTCTATCATTTTGGATCCTGGTTACCTTCGCATTGAAAATGCGGAAGGTAATGTTTTCATCGCTGTGTATTTGTATGCGTGCGTGTTATTCGCGTAAGTCAAAAACTATTAAACTGAATCGCATTTGGTGGGATGATTGGTTATTATCCGGGGACCTTTTGATCCGATTTTGGGGTTGATCGGGTCAAAGGTCAAGGTCATGAAAGGTCAAAATCTTCTTTTTACCATAGCGTGGTCATTTTTTATCCAATTGGCAACTAATGCCAAAATGTTCATAAGTCAATGCCCAATCTTGTGATATGCGAAGGTATGCGCTCTACTGAGTGCCCGTTCTAGTTCCTTGTGTTACGCTACACATGCGTGGTCTCACTTGATCGTGATTAATTCCAGCGAGAAAACATGTGGACATACTGTCCATACGCCACGCTGAAAGGTACACACACATTCAAAGGAACACGCACACTGAATAGAAGCGTGTATCACAAATGTTCCACAGATCATTAACATTTATTTACCAAGCTTGTGAACAACCAGGTTGGATAAAGTAAAACAGAACTGTTTGTCCTGAAAGCAAGGTGCATAAAGTAGAAAATCATAGTGTGAAAAAACTATTTACACCCTTCTTAGAGGCCAATGATGCGTTGCAAAGCGTCCTTGTCGGTGTGGAACACCTAATGCTTTAAACAGAGACACTCTCCCTAAAACCACTGACTTCTCATTAACTGATGAATTGGTAAAGGTCGAATCGCTCTGTTGTTTGAACGCTCTTCAAAACACGATGAGCTGTAGCTTCGGCTTGCATCTTTGAAAAGGGTCATTACTCTGTTTGAGGGAGAGATGCTATAAGGGCGGAAAAACAGCCATTAATCACGTCTTTGTTGTTTTGGCGGTCGGCTTGTCGCGATGCGTGGCACGGATGGCAACTTTGACCTCGCGCGGAGTCGCCGGAGTGAAATTTACGAGGAGGCGGAGCACAGTGCCGCTGTATTTCAAAGCGGCCTCGAACGCGGTGTCATTTTAACAAGCAGCTTATGTATGAGGTCACGATAATGCACTATGAAGCGTGTGAAAAGGGGACGTCTGCCGAATCCGAATTGTTTAGTTATTTTGGTTTTCGGCTTACATTAATCCAAACCGCCGCACATGAGCTGGTGACTACAGTTTATCTCAAATCTCACTCAATTATGCTCAACAAGCCCGGGGAAAACTGAAATGTAAATTTTTCCCGAAAAAAAAATTAGTGATTGCTGCGAGCGTCTGCTGCTCGTCTATAATTAATATAATTAACTCCAGCAGATGTCAAAAAGCTCAATAAAAGCATCCATCTGCCAAACATACTGCACACATTTTTTGCTGTGAATATATGTATGGAAGTAGAAGCCTCCTGGAATAAAAATGAATTTTGAAAAAGCAACAGAAGAGGATCAGTGGGTGATGTCATCTGTCATGAATCTGTTAATATATAAAAGAAGAGTGGTGTTTAACAGTTCAGTCTCGAGGGGTTAAAGTACCAGTGTGTGGGATTAAGTGGCGACTGAAGTTCACAGTGGGTTCTAAAAGAAACCTGTCTGAGATGTGAAAACACCCACGAAGCGTGAAGGAAGGTGGTGCAGAGCAGCAGTGAACAGTTCCTCTGCTGCGGGGGTGTATATGTACACAATCCTTAAACTATTTTGAAATGTAGCTTATTTTCTATTTTATAATTTTAGGAAAACATCTTCGTATACCTGTTTGCATCCAGACAATAAGACGAAGCATTCCCAGGCGGTCCATTGCGGACAGTCGTGAGATTTTGAAGAGCTTTTTTCCCTGATTTAACTTTGACCTCCTCCCCCCGCAGACTCATTCTGGTGTATTACATATTGGGCCTAATTAGCATAGCTTTTACCATTATTTAGTCTATTACGATGTTATTACACTGGCTGCCGAAAACATTTCGGCAACTCACGTTATAAATGAGGCAACGAAATGATCTAAACATGTTCCTTTAAATCAGTCAATATGACGTTTTACTGCAAAACGACTAAAGTAAAGTCAAAGTTGGATGAGGAGGTGAGTCTGTTAACTGGGATTTTTACATATTTACAATACAAAAATCTTAATAAAGTTAAAGCCACAGTTGGTAATCTTTATTGAAGTAACATTGTGTCATATTTGCTGCTGAATATGCGATATGAGACGGATAATCGGTGAGAATAATCTGGTTCCTCTGCCTTCTTTTAAAAAATTTGCAGGAATCCACCTTGCCTCGGGAAAAAGAGAAGTCTCTGAGGATTCAAGCAGACGTCTGTGTTGTGGGGTGAGAAGGAAAATGCCCCAAAAAAGGAGGTTTTGTGTTCACGATATTTAATAAAAGTCAAGCGTAAGGGGAAAACCACTATCTATTCCTCGAATTGTGTCTCGATGACGAGCGCTTCCAGTTGTACTTAAAGTAATAAAGCCCGCCTCTTGCTTCATCCGATTGGCTGCCTTGACCTTGCTCTTAAAAGTTGATAATATTTTAACGTTAGCGCTGATCAAATATGAATCAAAATGCCCTCAAATGTTTTCCGCTCTCTCTTCTCTCCTTCCACTCATTGCCTCTCTTTTATTGGAGCAGCGACATCTGCTGGCTGATTTGGGCTGATTGCTAATCGGCCAGAGGACCCGGCTGATTGCCAATCAGCCAGAAGCAGTCGAGGCCGATTACAGACCCTGCCCCCACAGCATGATTTCACACACAGTGCTGTGGGAACACATGCCATGTGAGATGCTTAATGAACTCTATTATGAAGGTGTGTTTAGTTCCGTGACCCCTGAGTATAACCGTTACTCAACCCGGTCATAACCTGGATTCACCTTCAGGGTTTTTAAACAAACTGACCTGTTAAACAGTTCCCCTTTCTTCTCCCTGCGGTATAAAATAAAAGCATGTGCAGTTTGCTAACGTCAACTTGAATTATGTCAAGTCATAAAATGTGTATTTGACACTGATTCTTTTGGCATTAGAAGCCGCCAACATACAAAACTACCAACTTTAATATCACGAGGGTGACCTCGTGATATTAAAGTTGCACAAGGTAGTTTTGTGATCCCACGGTAGATTTAATAAATATTGTCCAGGTTTCATAAAGCAAACTGTGACCTTCCAGTCATTCTATCCAGCTAATAACAATATGTTCCAGAAACCCCCCCAACACGCAATTTAGATTAGATTAGATTAGATTCAACTGTATTGTTATTACACATGTACAAGTACAGAGCAACAAAATGCAGTTTGGCATCCGAGCACAAGTGCAACAGAAAGTATCATAAAAAATACATGATATACAGGTTATAAATAATGCAGAGGTATAAATACATATTTCTGTGGTTGCTAAACTAGTGCAAATATTCAGTGCTTATTACCTCGATAGTGCAATGTATTGCCCAGTAGAACTCATAGCAGATTTAATTTGCACATTATTAATATTTTCCAATCTTAAAGTATAATTAGAATGTGTGACTTTACTTTGTACTTGCGCAGCTGCCTATATAAAATATTGATTTATTGCAGGTGTAAATGTTTGAACAAACCAATTAGATCAATGTTTTTTATACTAATAACACAAACTTGTCAGGCGCTTTTCATAAGATGGAGATGACCAAGCAACATTTTACGCCCACACAGCTTAAATTCAGAAGAAAACGCTGTATTTACCCATTTAAATTAAGCTGTGTTCTCCCCTTTGTGATGACAATATCCCCCTTCTTTAAACTTGTTGTTGTGCATGTAGGGCATTTATCATTACACTGTATGGCACATGCATGAATGCCTTCCACATTAATCACTTCATTAAAGTCATTATTTAAGTTTCGCAGACTCTCCATCTCAGCTTTACTCATCCGGAGTGTAAATGCCATCAGAGAAAACAATGCACTTGACTTTATGTCCTCACCAGTGAAAAGAAAAATGAACCGGCTCCTCCTTTGAGTGCACACTCTTCCCCAAACCTCCTGTTGTTTGGGTAAACAAACCCTGCTGTCTGTCTACAGTTCTCTCTCTCTCTCGCTTCCCGTGCCTCTTTCTCCCTCGCGCTACTTCCCTTGACTTTCATCTCCCGGTTTCTCTCTGTTCTGCAGACCCCCCCCCCCCCTCCCTTTCCCCTGAGGTTTGCTGCCACCAGATGTATTAAAGTAAATAGATAATTAATCCGTGCCTCCGAGGCTAACAGCAGCACATCCCTGCCCTGCGGCCCCCCCCCCGATTCGGAGGCAAGGCAGCAGCAAAGTGTGGGTGGTGACTCATCTAAACGCCCACGCCGACCTCCGTCTGCGCCGTCAGAGCGACGCGGGGCGACGTCTCGCTTCGCTCTTTCGTTTGACGCGTGACTCGGTCGGGACCCGCTGCAAAGAAACTCCTAAAAACTCACCTGCAGCGATGGAGGCCAGGCGCACGTAGTCAGAGCCCCTCTCCTCCGGCTCGTAGGGGAAGTCCTCCACCAGACTGAGTCCTGCCGACGAGGAAGAGAGAGGTCACTTCTGTTGCCTTGGCGGTAGTAATTTACCATATTAAACAAGGTATAAAGGGTATTTCTCATTTAATGTTATCTTCATAAAAAAAAAGTGCTTTTCTTTGAAAAATAAAGACATTTCTAATTGACCTCAAACCTTTGAACGGTAGTATATATATATATATATATATATATACAGTATATAATATATATATATATATATTAAAATATATATATATATATATATATATATTCAACATATATATAATATATATACAGTATATTATATATATATAATATATATATTATATACATGTTGAATACCAATATGTGTATGTACATCAAGTACCACAGATAATAATGTTCTGATGTAAGACATGACGATGGTTGTGCAAAGTCTTTATAATAAACGCAAAAGTGATGCAATTAAATCGGTGTGGGTGGAACAAAAGACATTTTTTTGACACAAAGATCACTTTAAATCAATTTAAATTTCAGTCTGGAATTGACTGTCTCTGGATGCGGAGGCCTAATCCCCATAGCAGTGCGGCTGCCGCCGCCCACCTCTCAGGAGCACCGCGCCGTCGGATCGTTACACGCCGCGTCTCACCGTGCAGCACCGACTGATGCAGGCTCCAGTAGATGCTCAGGCAGTTCTTCTCCTTCTTCATGCCTCGTTTACACTGGCAGCCGTGCAGAGTGGTGGACAGCAGCGCCGTCATGGCGTTCTCGCACTGGTTGCGCGCCCCGGGCCCCAGCTTCACGCTGCCGTCCCCCGCCACGCACTGCCTGAGGGTGCGCAGTCGCGGGCTGCAGGCGTCGTCGCTGGAGCAGGTGTCTCCGGCGCGCATGCAGTCCCTCCCGCCTGCGGAGAGAGCCATGCGGGGGACTCCTGCAGGACGGGACAGACAGAGGGACAGAGTCAGGACGGCTCCGATGGTCGCTCCGATGGTTTTATTTACAGTTTGTTCAGTGGAGCGTTTTCCAATTTCCAACATAACATTTCAGAGGCAGTTTTGGATGTATATAAAACACCATGCGCTCAGTGGTAATCCACACGCTGACCAACAAACAAAACAACAACATAGCTGCAAGTTAGAGAACTGCCACAATGTAATGACAAAAATAAATCCTATGAAACCAAAATTCTATTCAATTCAGTTTATTTGTGTAGCCCATTTTCACAAATTACAAATTTGTCAGATTAAACAATTGTCTACAGTAAAGGGGGAGGGGGGTCTATATGGATTTTACCATCAATATCATGGGATGTATTACTTTCTTCTTGTTATTTTTAATACTTTCTATAGATTAATCCTTATTATTACAGTTATGTCAAGGGAGTGGTAGAATACATAAATTATACTGTAAAATGTTTAGTTTAATTACATATTTTCAATTCAGTTTATTATGTACAGCCCATTTTCACAAATTACAAATGTGTCTCAGAGTGCTTTACAATCTGTACACATAGACATCCCTGACCTTTGACCTTTGACCTCACATGGGATCAGGAACGACTCCCAAACAACCCTTCAGGGGAAAAGGTAAGAACCCTTGAGGAGAGAACAGAGGAGGATCCTCTCCAGGTGGACAGGTGTCATAGAGGTCATGTGACCAGAAGGAATCATGAGAGTTTAAACACATTCAATGAATATCACAGAGTGGATGAAGAGTTGATGCTTCTTTCTTCATTTATTCAACCATGATGATGACCAAGGATTTTTTAAGGTCATTTCTCTGAAGAAAGTGAAAGCTTCCCCCGACAAAGACGACTGTCAAAGAAATCCACGAACAGGAAGAGGAACCGAAGCTCTCGCTTCAAAGTCGCCGGACTCCTGTCATGCAGCATTTCTTAATCAGCGTTCTTGTGTGTCCTTTCCTCTACTTGTGTCCTTTCCTCTCCTTGTGTCCTTTCCTCTACTTGTGTCCTCTCCTCTCCTCTCCTTGTGTCCTTTCCTCTCCTTGTGTCCTGTCTCCTCATCAGTCTCATGTTCACATTCAAAGTTCTCTTCTCTCACTTCACGGTCAAAACACCCGGATGTGACTCGCTCCTCCCACTTTACCCAGGATGCATCAGAGGAGACGTGTGCGTACTCTGGCCAGCCGATATCCCAGAATGCATTTCACCAGCAACCGGATACACTAGCGGAGGAGAAAATAAACTACTGACTGATGACTTTTTATAAATACTGTTGTTGAGTCAGGAATGTCATTTTAGGATGTTTTGTTTATTTGACTGTAAAGAATAATATCCAGTGAATAATTAGAATAAAGTCAGGAGAATAACAGCCTTTAACATAACGGACACGCCCTTAAAGCTCGCTCTAACATCGACGTACTGAATCACCGCTAACACGACGCATCGCGTTGAATTATCGGATTACAGTTTTACATCCCTTGTCAGAAGCAATCAAACGTGGCCAACGAGCCATCTCACTACTGTGTGTCTGCATTTTAAAATAATATTCATAAACCCAAGGGTAAGGGGGGGTGCTATATTATTCATGAATCCATCTAGTTGTCACATAGAATACATCTGACACCACTGAGTGGATTTTAATAAAACTTGGGGGGGGGGCTGATGCATCTTGCCAATACATCCTGACATGTTTAAAATTACACTGAGGTGTTTCAGCTCCAATCCAGAAGTAGGTGTCATATTTGTTACAGATTAGCCCAGAGTGGGGCTGCGTCATTTGCGGAGGAACAGCTTGTTTACTGTTGTCTTGTTTCATGTGACGCTAATAACATGCCGGCTTTATTCCCCCGGGGACGGTAAATACTTGTTTATTCCACAGCTGCCTAACAGCTCTTAGTCTCACTCTTAAAGATGATGCGGTGTTGTTTAATCCACCCGTATGTCTGGTTTGGGATAACACTCGCATGTATAGAAGTACTAAAATATGCATATGCTTTATTGTAATAGTAAACAACAGGCACACCATCGGAGGGATGAATGACTCCACTTGTATTGTTCCGAACTACAAAGCAAGAGGATTAAGAGAGTACTGCCAGGGACTAGAACACTTCAGACCTAAAAAAGAAACTTCAATAAAAAAACGTAAAAAGTTTATTTTTAAACTCGCAAATCCCCAAACTGGAAAATCCATCTAAACCGAGCAGCCGTTGATTGACGTGCTTGTAAATTGCTGTCGATCTATTTTGACAATATAATGAGGGAGCTGGTTACGATAAACAAACTCTGAATTTTTTATTTTTTTAAAAATGTGCACTGCTGAGTGTGTACACTCACAAAAAAAATACACTGGTGTGGTCAGCCATGGCTTTTCACTGAAAACCAAAAATGTCAACCTGCTGGTGGCGCTAGAGGAGAGGTCAGGGGGTCGGCAGGACGGAGGGCGATGGCAGTCTGGCCGTGCACTTTCATTGAATATGGGACCAAGCGTATACTTTTCCATCTGAGAGGGATGTGATGCACAGCTCTGAGCGTCAGGCAGTTCAACGTAGACTCATTTCTTAGTTGTATCCAATTAAATATGTTATCTATTATATATTTTTTTGTTTTGGGGTAGGGCCGTCTTCGGCTTTTAAGAAAAAGAAAAGATGCGAGAAAAAGAAAGTCACCTGCATCCCCCCCCCCCCCCCCCCATGTCACCTTTTTCACCGCTCATGAGTTTGCAGGTATGATTTCGGCACCCCCATCAGAGAAGGGAAAAGTTAAGTCCTTTAAGTCCACTACCGTTCAAAAGTTTGGGGTCACCAAGACAATCTTGTGTTTTCCATGAAATCTCACACTTCTATTTATCAAATAAATTGCTAAATTAATACAAAATACAGTCAAGGCATTGATAAGGTTACGAATAATAATTTTCATTGTAAATATTAATGTTCTTCAAACTTGTGGCTCAAAGGAAGGCCAGTTTTAGAGCCTCTCTCACCAGCATAACTGTTTTCAGCTGCGCTCACATAAAAAGTGTTATCAAGGGTTTTCTACCCCTCCGTTAGTCTTCTAATAATAATAATAATATATAAAATTTCTATTGCGCTTTTCATAGTACCCAAAGACGCTTCGAAGGCAATAACACAATGTACCACTAGAACATGGAGATGGGCCTCTACACACCTCTGTAGAGACTTCATTAAACACCAAAGAATAGTCATTTACCACATTAACTATGTAGAATGAGGATTTATGATTAATTTAATGTTATCTTCATAAAAAAGCTGAAAAAGAAAAAAAAAAAAGAAAATGACTTTTCTAAGTGACCCCAAACCTTTGAACGGTAGTGTTTATACTCAAACTGCCAGGGATCCATCAAAGAGCTCGTCTCCCATGTGACATTCTAAAACACGTCTACATAAAGTATGCCAGCCTAGTTCGGGGTTGGCTCACAAAAGACATGAATTAATTGTTTTATGCATGACCTCGTTTTATCTTTCTCTTACATCTTCTGAAATCAGCGCCTGAATGGTTTTAAATTGTCTGAAAATCATTACAATAAGGGTTTCATGCTCTTAACTTCACAATTTGCCTTAAAGGGGACATATTATGAAATTCCACTTTTTTAGTGCTTCTATACGTTATAATGTGTGTATCTGGCATGTCTCCCAACACAAACACGCTGGAAAAAAAACAACTCAGCGTCTTGTTGTGGTTCCTCTATGTCAGAAACGATATGGTCGAGTGATCGATTGGGATCACCACCAACGTCTTGGTAGATGTTGGCATTGGACCCCCCCCCCCCACCACTCGACCCCCCAGTTTAGAGACGGTCCGGTGACCTGGCGCCATAAGTCAGGTGACCAGTCGTCCTCTTCCCCCGGACATGTCCTGTTTCTGAGACCTAAACAAAGCGTCCGGCAGGGATTCCAAAAACGTCGGGATTTTGCTTCGTGGGATATTTGTGTTTCTCTGGGTTTTCACAAACTAGTATTTACCCATTCCACGTTTTGAAATGGTATCTCCCTTACGGTCCACCTTCTTGGCGAGCTCTGACGGTATAGAGAGACAGTCATTGGTCGACCCATCTCAGGGTTGCCAGATACACGATAATTACCCTCCAAATAATACAACCATGTTGAGCCTTTGGTACGATACTTCACCATCTCCAACCTGGCAACCCGGAGCACCTCTCCCACTCAGAGCAGGTCAGTCTGTGGGGAGGTGTTTCTGACAGGTACAAAGGCTGTTTAATGACTCTTGTGGTATTTTGACCAAAATACGTTACAAACATTTCATTAAGACCCCAAGGAACCAGATCAACTTGTGGAACAATGGGCAGAATATGTCCCCTTTAAATGTTTGTTGCTTTTCTACACAAACATAAACGTGCCCATGTTATTTTCCATTTCCTCCATCGTTCCCCACTCAAGTGTCTTCCCCCCCGACACAGAACACGTCTCGATGGATGTCGTGTTTGACATGTTTCGGGAAGCTGTGTTGTCACGCTGCCTCGGCAAACTTTCACAAGTGAAGCAATTAGGATGACTGAATTTTGGTGGAATGTGTATAAAATGATGCATAAAAAGATTTTATTTTGAGGGAAAAGTGCAGCCAATAAAGTCTGAGCTTTGAATGTCACCGAATGCAAATGTACAGCTTTCAATAAAGAGCCGGAACGAGACGGAATACATATGAAATATTACCAGATAAGGGGAGCCTTCTAACTTTAAATAAACTGTACGTTAAGCGGTTAATTAATTATCGAGATCAGTGCCGCTCTCTCAAGAGCCTGAAAGCGTTTAAAAACAATCTAAAATGATGGCGATACGTTTTTAATGAGTCAGCAGAATTGGTTATCGACCGCTTGACGGATTCCCAGGAGTCTTTTCCGAGTCGCCGACGACTCGTCGAGACGTCCTGTGCGAGCGCAGTCGGCTCGGTAATTCAATTTGAATCAAATTTGATTCCATCTCGGCTTAATCGAGTCACGAGGAGCGAGAGCGCTTTCCCCATAAAAGGCGGGAGTTTGCTCTCCCCGGGTCACGAAACTCCGAAGACGAGGAATCGGATGAGAGAAAATCAAGGGGGAAAAAAGGGCATTTCATACGAGTCGAGTCTACATCTAGAGGCTGCTGTGCTTGTGTGTGTGATGATGATGATGATGATGATGATGATGATGATGATGATGATGATGATGATGATGATGATGATGAGGAAGGGGGGGGGGGCTGAGGAGGGGGTTAAATGCCACGCTTCCGGCAGGAGAGATCTCAACCTTTTCCGAGGAGTCAAATAATCTAGAGGCGAGCTGTCAATATGAGTCTAGACAGGCGAGGTGCGCGTTGCCATGGGTTACGGGGGGGTTAGAGGATGCTATTGAGAGAAGGATCTGCCACTCAAGTGAAGCGCTCGTCTTCGCGAAGGTCTTGACAGACGGCACGAGGAATACCCCCCCTCAACAAGTCGTTTATTCCCCCGCGGAGGCTTAAAACCGTACGTATTCCACGTCGAGCAAAAGGAAGAGAAGCAAACAAACTGCAAGATGACGTGACGTCTTTTTTTTAGTTTTCTCGCGTCAAGAGACGGTTTCTTTGTCAAGATGCAGATTTTTGTTACATGTCATTTAGCTGACACTTTTATCCAAAGCGACTTACAATCCTGTTACATTCGTACACCGTAGAGCAGCTACAGGGAGCAATTCAGGGTTAAGTGTCTTGCTCCAGGACACATCGACTAGGGCGGGGATTGAACCTCCAACCCCGTGATTGAAAGACGGACCCACTACCCACCGATCCACAGTCGCCCTCAGATTTGATGGGACACACGTGAGGCGTGTCACCCTGTTGTTCTCCTCTCCCCTCCGTTTAAGAGCAACGACTTCTAGAAATACAGATTGTCTTTCGCTGTCTGTTAAGTGAGTGTGTGTGTGAGTGTGTGTGTCTGTGTGTGTGTGTGTGTGCGTGTGTGTGTTGTGTTGTGGAAGGTGGAGCGCCGGAGACCCCAAAAGACCTGCTGCTGCTTCAAGGCAAAACAATACTCATCATCATGGAAAAGGGCCCTGGTGAGCAGCAGCACTGCCCATCGTGGTAACGTGTAACTAATCCAGAGGTTTGAGGTGCCGCCTTCCAGATGTGGAGAGAAGATAACCGCCTGGAAACACAGCGGCGTCCAATCAGAGGCCGGCAGAAACCGTCAGAGAAATCAGCTGCCTCGTCATTCACATTCGATCCATACGCCCTCCGAGGTCAATAATCAGAGTCTCTCTCTCTCTCTCCCCCTCTCTCCTTCTCTCTCTCCCCCTCTCTCTCCCCCTCTCTCTCTCTCCTCTCTTCTCTCAAACACACCTATTATGCTTCAGGGAGCAGATTCTAAAACGGGTATTTTTTGCGTGTGTCCCGTCTTTATTGCCTATAGGTAGGTACGCAAACAATGAGTCATAATTGTTATTATTTATTGTCTTTTTGTTCAAAACATCCTGCCTAATAGTCTTATTATTTAAATGTGTATGACAATTGCTCAAATACTGTAAGCCCAAATAAGTATATTTATTATATACGGACAACGGTTACATGTTATTACACAAGTTTCAAAAACTGCCCCCAATTTATTTTTAAATGCCCCTGGATTTCACTCAGGGAAATTTCAAATGAAAATAATTATAAAACACAAAACTAAATACTAAAAACTAAATACTAATACTAAATATAAAGGGGGAAAACAATGTTGACGTACAAACACAACATATACAAAGCACTAAATCCTTGCTCTTCTCAAAAAGAAAGCTCATCAGGGGGCTCCTCACGTCGTCGTCGTCGTCCCCCCCCCCCCCCCCCTGCAGCCACCAGGCATCACTCACTGCCGTCGGCCGACACGCCGAGGTTTCCTCTCAGATCCATAAGAGCTGCGCCACGTGAAGGCGACTCGATGAGATCCAATCCTGGATAACTGATGCTCATCGCTGTGAAGAGCCCTCGGATTGAGTCATGGTGATAGGACGGGGGGGGGGGGGGGGGGGGGGGCATTGATGTCAGTGACATGATACACTGTACAAGGGATGTATTCTATTTGATTAAAACTACAAATACAACTTTTCTGCTCGGTTGTCCTTGAAGTTGCATTTCCTGAAGAGGGAATCAGGATTTACTAGAATTCCATTGTTCCGTTCTTGAGTTCTTGATTTATATTATTGTTCCAATTTTCTGTTCATTATCGGTACATTACTTTTACACAGATGAACAATACTGACTGTCCAAGAAGGAGGAGGGGGGGGGGGTGAACATAAATGCACTGCAAGGTTTTTGTGATTTTACAGTTGCTGTTGCTTAGTTTGTGTTTTGTGGTGAAGTGCGTCTCTTTGTTGTGTCGTGTCACTTTGTAACTTCTGTGTTTTTGATGTTATTTTTGTCTGCGTGTTTTCTATCCCTCCGTCCATTTACTGTTCTTAAGCCTCTTTTGAAAGTTGTTTCGAGTCTTCTCGTTGTCTCTTTGTGTCTCTGCTGCTGTTTCGTATCAGCTGGTAGTTATTTTGGTCTCTTCCGCTATTAAAATCTTGGGATTAGTGGAGGATGGAAAAATACCGTAACCAGATACACTACCGTTCAAAAGATTTGGGGTCACCCAGACAATTTTGTGTTTTTACATGAAAACTCACACTTTTATTTATCAAATGAAATGCTAAATGAATACAAAATAAAGTCAAGACCTTCAGAAGGTTAGAAATATTGTAATTTAATAATTTAAGATGCAGATGCAGTAATTTAATTTGAAATATTGATTTGTTTCTACAAAATTGTGGCTCAAAGGAAGGTCAGTTTTATAGCATAACTGTTTTCAGCTGCGCTAACATAAAAAGTGTTTTCAAGGGTTTTCTACTGCTCTGTTAGTCTTCTAAGGCGATAACACAATGCACCATTAAAACACTGGAGATGGGGCCTCTACACACCTATGAAGATATTTCATTAGAAGCCAGAGAATAGTCATTTACCACATAAACTAAGTAGAGAGTGTATTTCTGATTAATTTAATGTCATCTTCATTGAAAAAAAACAACGCTTTTCTTTGAAAAATAAGGAAATTTCGAAGTGACCCTAAACTTTTGAATGGTAGTGTACTTTTGTAGCTTAAACCTAATCAATCCCCAACTCCTAGGTATCATCTGTTTGTGAGTTTAAGTGAAAATTATGAATAAATCGATAAATACAGAAAGTATCTTTTGCTCGCGCCATAGTTGTGGGCCTATAAACTCGATTGAGCGAGGACATGTTGTATCGATTCATACAAATAAACTTGGCTTGTAATGCATTTCTTTTTCCACAGCAGTGGAACAATGATTTTTAAGAGACAACCACTACAATTCAAAGTTTACCACGGTGACGAAATGAGTGCGATTAGTTTTCTCAGTTTGAGCCGCTGCACACAGCCCATTGTTGTTGTTGTTGTCGTCGTCTCATAAAAAGCATATTTCTCTCCATCATCCCCTCCACGGCTGAGCGACTTGCCACAGACGGTATGATGAAAACTATTAGAGCTAACAAGCTCTTGGATTGTTCAGTAAATTGTTGACAGTACTCCAATCGGCCCGATGCTTTTGTCGCCGGGCACCGAGGCTCCTGATTGGCCGACTCCGCGTCCCCCGAACACTTTTTTAACAAAGATGACTCAATGTCTCTGCTGGGGTGTTATCTTCTCATTTTTCTCCCTTGCGACGCCGTCTCTGTTTTCACAGCTTCTAATAATGTCTTCTCTCCTCCCCAACAGTGTATAACCAAAACACAAGAATAAAGCAATATTCCTCTAAATGAATGCAGGCTTGTGTGGAAGAGCAAACATGCAGTTTAGTCACTTTCTAGACTCCTCCGGAGAATAATTGGTCCTCGATACACGCCGAGACGGCGTCCTCTCGGTCTCCGTCATCGATTCGGCGAAACGCGATGACATTTTGGAGGAGAATCGAGAGACCGCTCTGGCCGTGATGCAGAATACTAACTCGCCTCCCGGATTCCTCAGTGACTAATCCATCCCGAAGAAAGTCAATAGCCACATCTGTTCCAGAATGACCACGTAACGGCTATTTCCTTTGTCTTCTTGGACTGGAGAGGTGTGTTCATCTTCAGGCCGATCCAGATCTTTTGCCCTTTCCAGGTTCTTTATTGCAGACGCATTTACGTTGTGCTATATATTATAATACATCGATTTTATAATGAGCTCCTGAATGGAGTGAAGAATACGATGGGAGGATGAAAAGATGATTACGTTGACGTTAGACGACTAGATGGGTATCCGAAAAGAAATGAAAGACAAAAGGTTCAATACTTCAATCAGAAGCTCGAGATTGAATATCATGACAATGAATACCTTCTCAATGGGAACATACATGAGAGGACTGCATGAGATTGTCATACAATTAATAAAAGTAGAATAGCGTTTGCCTTTTGATGGACATTTCCCATCTAGTCTTTCAGAAAGGACGCAAACACACCCGAGCCGGGCGTCACTACCGATGGGAGATGTTGGTATGACGGATGCTTCTCATGAGGAAGCGGACGCCAAGTTGAGCTCGTTTTGTTCAATACGTTTTACTCCACAACATTTAAGAAGTTTTTAGTGGGGTTGCAGAGAACTGTGGGAAGGAATCTAGCTTCAAGCACACTGAGGTCATTTGGGGTGTGTGTGTGTGTGTGTGTGTGTGTGTGTGTGTGTGTGTGTGTGTGTCACAGTGGTGGGATGTATTGCTGCCCAGTTGTGCGCCCTGAAAGTGTGCTTCAATCAGGTGGGTCAACCACTGGAGAGGTGAAGTCCTGTTAGGTTCTTAAACTATAACAAATAACATTATTTTTGTTTGAAACTCCTGAGGGATGTTTAATTAGCATTGTAAAAAGGGCACACACACACACAGACACACACACACATTTCTGAGCCAACATGTTGCTGGACACCATGAGGGCCGAGGCTGGTGCGATACATATTGTCCTGTCACTGGTCACATGATGCATTTGCATAAGAACGGCCTCATTAGACTCAAACTAATTGGACTAAAGAGTCTTTGAGGCGCAGCAGAGCTTCGAGTTAAACGTCAACGTGCATGACTTTGCATTTAGAGAACATGACTGTGCAGGTAGAGAACATTACTGTGTATGTAGAGAACATGACTGTGCATGTAGAGAACATGACTGTGCAGGTAGAGAACATGACTGTGCATATAGAGAACATGACTGCATGTAGAGAACATGACTGTGCAGGTAGAGAACATGACTGTGCACATAGAGAACATGACTGCATTTAGAGAACATGACTGTGCATGTAGAGAACATGACTGTGCATGTAGAGAACATGACTGTGCATGTAGAGAACATGACTGTGCATGTAGAGAACATGACTGTGGAGGTAGAGAACATGACTGTGCATGTAGAGAACATGACTGTGCATGTAGAGAACATGACTGTGCATGTAGAGAACATGACTGTGCAGGTAGAGAACATGACTGTGCATATAGAGAACATGACTGTGCATGTAGAGAACATGACTGTGCAGGTAGAGAACATGACTGTGCACATAGAGAACATGACTGCATTTAGAGAACATGACTGTGCATGTAGAGAACATGACTGTATGTAGAGAACATTACTGTGTATGTAGAGAACATGACTGTGCATATAGAGAACATGACTGTGCATATAGAGAACATGACTGTGCATGTAGAGAACATGACTGTGCATGTAGAGAACATGACTGTGCATATAGAGAACATGACTGTGCATATAGAGAACATGACTGTGCATGTAGAGAACATGACTGTGCATGTAGAGAACATGACTGTGCATGTAGAGAACATGACTGCATTTAGAGAACATGACTGTGCATGTAGAGAACATGACTGTATGTAGAGAACATGACTGTGCAGGTAGAGAACATGACTGTGCATGTAGAGAACATGACTGCAGGTAGAGAACATGACTGTATGTAGAGAACATGACTGTATGTAGAGAACATGACTGTGCATGTAGAGAACATGACTGCATGTAGAGAACATGACTGCATGTAGAGAACATGACTGTATGTAGAGAACATGACTGTATGTAGAGAACATGACTGTATGTAGAGAACATGACTGTATGTAGAGAACATTACTGTGCATATAGAGAACATGACTGTGCATGTAGAGAACATGACTGTGCATATAGAGAACATGACTGTGCATGTAGAGAACATGACTGTGCAGGTAGAGAACATGACTGTGCATATAGAGAACATGACTGTGCATGTAGAGAACATGACTGTGCATGTAGAGAACATGACTGTGCATGTAGAGAACATGACTGTGCATGTAGAGAACATGACTGTGCAGGTAGAGAACATGACTGTGCATGTAGAGAACATGACTGCATGTAGAGAACATGACTGTGCAGGTAGAGAACATGACTGTGCATATAGAGAACATGACTGTGCATGTAGAGAACATGACTGTGCAGGTAGAGAACATGACTGCATATAGAGAACATGACTGTGCATGTAGAGAACATGACTGTGCAGGTAGAGAACATGACTGTGCACATAGAGAACATGACTGCATTTAGAGAACATGACTGTGCATGTAGAGAACATGACTGTATGTAGAGAACATTACTGTGTATGTAGAGAACATGACTTTGCATGTAGAGAACATGACTGTGCATGTAGAGAACATTACTGTGCATATAGAGAACATGACTGTGCATGTAGAGAACATGACTGTGCATATAGAGAACATGACTGTGCATATAGAGAACATGACTGTGCATGTAGAGAACATGACTGTGCATGTAGAGAACATGACTGTGCATATAGAGAACATGACTGCATTTAGAGAACATGACTGTGCATGTAGAGAACATGACTGTGCAGGTAGAGAACATGACTGTGCATGTAGAGAACATGACTGCAGGTAGAGAACATGACTGTATGTAGAGAACATGACTGTATGTAGAGAACATGACTGTATGTAGAGAACATGACTGTATGTAGAGAACATGACTGTGCATGTAGAGAACATGACTGCATGTAGAGAACATGACTGTATGTAGAGAACATGACTGTATGTAGAGAACATGACTGTATGTAGAGAACATGACTGTATGTAGAGAACATGACTGTATGTAGAGAACATGACTGCATGTAGAGAACATGACTGTATGTAGAGAACATGACTGTGCATGTAGAGAACATGACTGTATGTAGAGAACATGACTGTATGTAGAGAACATGACTGTGCATGTAGAGAACATGACTGCATGTAGAGAACATGACTGTATGTAGAGAACATGACTGTGCATGTAGAGAACATGACTGCATGTAGAGAACATGACTGTATGTAGAGAACATGACTGTATGTAGAGAACATGACTGTATGTAGAGAACATGACTGCATGTAGAGAACATGACTGCATGTAGAGAACATGACTGTATGTAGAGAACATGACTGTGCATGTAGAGAACATGACTGTGCATGTAGAGAACATGACTGTATGTAGAGAACATGACTGTATGTAGAGAACATGACTGTATGTAGAGAACATGACTGTGCATGTAGAGAACATGACTGCATGTAGAGAACATGACTGTATGTAGAGAACATGACTGTATGTAGAGAACATGACTGCATGTAGAGAACATGACTGTATGTAGAGAACATGACTGCATGTAGAGAACATGACTGCATGTAGAGAACATGACTGTATGTAGAGAACATGACTGTGCATGTAGAGAACATGACTGTGCATGTAGAGAACATGACTGTATGTAGAGAACATGACTGTATGTAGAGAACATGACTGTATGTAGAGAACATGACTGTGCATGTAGAGAACATGACTGCATGTAGAGAACATGACTGTATGTAGAGAACATGACTGTATGTAGAGAACATGACTGCATGTAGAGAACATGACTGTATGTAGAAAACATGACTGCATGTAGAGAACATGACTGCATGTAGAGAACATGACTGCATGTAGAGAACATGACTGTATGTAGAGAACATGACTGTGCAGGTAGAGAACAGCTGGTGGTCACCAGGACATCCGACTATCAGCTGCTCTCCTTCTGTTATTTGGATGCGATGCTGTTCACTTCCTGTATTTATTATTATTATAATATTATCATTATTGATGTTGAGACGTCCCGACACAGAGAGAAGCCTTCGTGAGCGTTCCGCACCGCAGAGTTGTTATAACATAAACCCGACATGTCACCGGCATGCGAGCCAAACGCTATGCAGGGAGGAAGGACACCGAGGAAGAGGATATTCTCTCCCACTTGATTTGATTTTGTTGTACCTGTAAATCCAGTCCCTGGATAAAAGAGCCCCATTTCAGTCTATATGTAATTGCTGCCAATTTTCTCAGTTAGAGAAACACGGCTCCGGGCGCTGTCATTCTGACCTTTAAAATCCCCTCTCTTGTTAGAGCGGAGTGGATTTGACACTTGATGTCTTTACCACTGATTGCTTATAATCTCTGGGACTTTGGGAACTTAACCTTAATCCCACTGCAAGCTTGTGGATAAGAGACCCCGTTTTAAAATAAAGAATGCGGAAAATCCCTGCTGGGAATAAAGTTAACAGTGAGCCGACATTTGCCGTCACTTGTCTGAGTGAATACTGTTCAGGAATTCAGTTGTATTTGTTTGGTTTAAAGTGCTTTCAAAAAGAGTCATCTGTCCAGTTTAGGAGTTTATTGCATTCCACATACCCTTTTTATTCCAGTGCCATGCCTCAGCTTTCTTTGTGGGATTCCAATGTGCTCTTGGGTCTGCTGGGAGATGTAGGTCAGCATTTAGCAGCTGCTTCCACACCTTTGTGCCAGTCCCGAGTTCCCAACATCCGCGTGACGACACACAGGCGACTACTATCAGGAGACGCTTACCAATACATTCTTTAATTTCTTTCACCTTTTAACAATTCATTCCAATCTGAGTTCACACGTTTCCCGTCCACATGGAAAAAGCCAGACTCCCTGCCTCCAGGGTCACAAATGAGTTAGAATAATACATTTGCAGTTACCTGAAAGTCAGACTCAACAGACTCTCCAAACTCCTTCCTGAGATTCCTATCCTGCAAAGAGTTGCTTGTTCAAACCAGGACTAGAAAACATCCGTCTGCAGCTCGGCAGCCTTCATCACGGCCGTTCTCTCTACCACCAAGTTATTGGCTTTTCATCAGAATGAGCTCCAGACACATCCTGGCCTCAGCAGCTTTGAATGGTAAAAACAACCCAAACAAAACAGAACCCTTTGCACAGTATATTAGGTTCACCAACAATCTGACTGTTTACTGGAGTCCGTAGTCTGAGCGGCTGTATACTCCCGCTGGTGTCGCTTTCTTCCCCAGCTTTCCTGCCTGCATGTTCCCTTTTTGTAACAACTGTTTCTACTGACGTTTGGCACATTTGACTGGCAGGTATTGTTCTTTTTCCTGGCATATAGTATTGCCATAATGATATTTTTATTTTCTTGCATGGTTCTTTCCAAAGACAAAGAGCTGTTTGGCTCATTGCTGAACAGTTGGAGGCTCTTTAAACATATATATATATATATATATATATATATATATATATATATATATATATATATATATATATATATGTACAAATTCCAAAATAGCTACACACAGATATGAATACACACAGAGATATGAATACACACAGAGACCACATCTTTCTCCACCTGTTATGACATAACAATATGGAGAAAATCTAATATTACAATGACTGTCCAAATACCTTGATATCGGTATTGCAAAAACATTGCACGGAGATTTGGGATCAATAATCATCAATAATGTTGATATTTACTTCTAAGCTGGTAAAGCCAAATATTACAACAGGAGAGTAAACAAAATAAAAATGCACCACCTCACTGTAATGCAGCCTTAAAGACAACAATAAAGATGCCAGGTTCCAATATCCAAAATCTAAGACAACATAATAATATTGACTCTGGGTATTCTCATCTCACTTTTCATCTTTTAAAGTATAAATTTGAGCGCCGCACTTCTTCCCGTCTTCTCCGCAGGGTGCCTCTCCTTCCGTTTGTTCCCGCGGCCGAGAGACGTGGCGGGGCGCACGTGCGAACGAGAGCGTCTACCCGTGTGTGTTTACTCGTGTCGGCTGAAAAGAATTACACTCCTTCGCCGCAAATGTCTTCCCGTTAGCGGCGTCCTCCCGTTTGTCTGTTTACAGCACACTCTTCTGTGAGAGTGAACACTCTTATGCAAACATTTGGGTGCACACATATTTGTCCTCCGGCAGGAAAAATTCTTATTGTTTGAGTTAATCCCAAGTGGGCAGAGCCGAAGAAAACAAAGCCTCTCTGAACACTTGCAAAAGGGAACTGCTACAACATTATTATCATTCATTAAAGCCTAAATATATTATATCTTGTAAGGTCAGCTGGAATAGATTAGCAAAAACCGCTACAGGCTAATATGATTTTCTCAAGATGAAAGAAGCTGCCCTATATTCCATAAAGCGGATGTTCAATTCTTCAGAATCAAGAGCTTATGACTCAAGAACATTTTGCTGAAGTTTAAGATGCACTTTACTGTCAACAAGAGGATTTTTTCGTGTAACAAACAGCTGCAAAAATGACATAGAGACAAATAAGACCGTTTAAACGGTACGAAGAATCATATCTACAAAAGTGCCCATGCCTCGTGAGATTTATAAAAAATAAGTGAAATTCTGAAACCATAAAAAAATAAACTTGAACGGGCACTCGGTAGAGCGCATACCTTCTCATATCACAAAATTGAGCATTGAATTATGAAAATGTTGGCATTAGTTGCATGTCAATTGGATATAAATTGGCCGCGCTATGGTAAAAAGAATATTTTGACCTTTTCATGACCTTGACCTTTGACCCGATCGATCTCAAAATCGAATCAAATGGTCCCCGGATAATAACCAATCATCCCACCAAATTTCATGCGATTCGGTTTAATACTTTTTAACTTATGCGAATAACACTCACGCACGCATACAAATACACAGCGATGCGTAAGGTAACAATGCAGTTTAACGTTGCTTTGCCAGATTGTGTCTCTATAGCTCCGCCCATATTGTATCAGCACACCACGGATATACACAAACTGTGTAGGACTTGATGACCCCTAGTGGTCAGGTATCAGACTGCAACCCACTGAAGACTCATCCGGGTTTTGGTTTTTCATCCGGGGGCCACTGTAGACACGGAGGACTCTGTCTCCTGTTGCCTCATTCTGAGCCACAATTAGTTTTTATTTAATGTGATGAGAAACTAATAAAAATAGTGAATTGTATATAGTTTTCCTGCTTCCGTGCATTTTCTACCGAGGCCTTCAATGCCGTCTTACTACAGCCGAACAACCGAATGTAAGATAGGAGTTCACCAGTGTTCCGGTCCGGGGCTTTTATTTTGAAGGAGCACATGAAGCGCAACACCTACACATACATACCCGCAGAGTGCAGATGCATAAACACGCCATGGCGGGATTCAATTAATTTTTTATTTTATTCAACTGTTCGCCAACAAGATCACGGGCACATTTGATCGGCTATCTTTAGTTTAGCAGCAGTTTACATCCATTTTCATTTTTACATCCATTTCTCCTCAAAACGCTCATTAACTTCCATCCCGTCGACATTCAGACACGTGCGTAACATCGTCACAGCCAGTTTACGTTCTTCAGCTAAGGCACAGAATGTGTTTGGAGCTTGATTCTGATGTCATTCATGGGTCCAGGTGGACTCTTGTGCCAAATTAAAAAAGACGTTCGCGAGTCATTGGAATCGAGACCCGGCGGACATCTCGAAAACACGACGCTCCTGGCCGAAGATATCGCGGAGGCATGATTAGTAATTAAATGACTTTATTAATTGCCCATCGGCCATACATTTAATTAGCTACTCAACTCGTTAGATTATTTTCCTTTAGTCTCTCCGGCTCCGTCAACGTAACCTCCTCGCCCTATCTTCTGTATTTTACTCCTTTACAAATAGAACGTAAGTGGAAGGCCCTTATGTAACTATTCTCAACCTTGGTTGGACAAAGCGCTTTATAAATCGCCACACATTCAGCCGTTCTCACACCTACACCGGCGGGGACTTTATAACAAGCAGCCGGCTTATAAGTTTGAAGGTTTTTGACTCACCATCAGCCGCAAGCTCGATCCTTGACTACCAGAGTAGCATCCTCATCGTAAAGGTTCAAAAGACCACTCCCCTCCCACTCACATTAGAGTACGCACATGTGTTTTCTTTAGCCCCATGATGCGTGTGTAACCATTGAAAGGGATAAAAAAATATATTAAAAAGCAATGTTCTCTGAATGAGAGACTCTTTTGACAAACAGCGAAACCTTGTGCCGTTTACTCGAACCCAGAGGTCACAGTCACGGCTGCTGGGGATGGAGACGGAGCTGCAAAGCCACCGGAGAGGATGTGTTGTTGAGGCAACACTCGAGACAGCAAATGAAAGCAGTAGATTAAAAGTGTTTACATTTTTTTTTTAAGTCAGTGAATAGAGAAGCTGTCACGTTATGTGAAGAGGAAAACAAGTGACAATTAGATAACCGGCATGAGAAGTAAAGAAAAAGTAGAATCAGAATCAGAATAGTATTCAGGGTTCTTACACATGTTGACCAGTGGATTTCTTTGACTTTTCCATGACTTTAAACCAAATGTCCATGACCAAACTGAAATCTCACAATAAACATGAACAATTTAGAAGATTGTGGGTATAGAGAGCGTACACCGGCTTATAATTTGAGTGTCTTTCTTTAAAAAAACAGATTAATTATTTCAAACTCTGCGTGAAAGAACATGTGATTATAACACATTTCCATGACTTCTCCAAAACCTTTTATGATTAAGTTTATTCCAGGACTTTTCCAGGCCTGGAATTGACCATTTTAAAATTCCATGACTTTTCCAGGTTTTCCATGACCGTACGAACCCTGGGTATTTATTGCCACGTAGATTTACATAGGGTTCACCCAGAGATACAAATATCCGACGAAGCAAAATCCCGACGTTTTTGGAATCCCTGCCGGACGCTTTGTTTAGGTCTCAAAAACAGGACATGTCCGGGGAAAGAGGACGTCTGGTCACCCTAGTTTACACCTACCTGGAATTTGTTCTGGTGTATAGGTGCATACAGTGAACATACATAAAAACATCAAAACACAATTAGTACTACACAAACAGAAACACAATAAGTACTACATTTGGTGAACATTTGGTTGTAATAATCATCCACGAACAATCTGATCAATTTGACCTGGCATCATCAGTACGAGAGGTCTCCACTGAAATGAGCTCAGTTGTTCTTTAAATGCATTACCAACTAATAAGTTACCGACTAACTGCGTTTAAACAGTGGGGCTTGACTCATTAGATCTCGTCGCCAGATCTAATGAGATTATATGGTTGAACTCTCGTTTTCAGTCTGATTTCTTTTTCTCTCTCTAGCTTCACTGCGTCCATTAAACACCAGGAAATAAACTTTTAAGTTACGGGTATTCTTGCCTGCCGTGAAATGGCTTTTACCGGCCCAATCTGCTGTGTGCATTAAGACCCCGTTTACACGATGAGAAAACGCAGGTGTGCAGTACGCTTTAAACAGAGACATCTTCACTTTGGCTTTGATGTGTTCACGGAATCGACTTTTTGGTCTCGGACTCAGAAAACGGGGACTTCAGACTGAGTATCGGAGATAATCACGAAAGGTCAACAGAAGTGTCCCACCGAAGACTCGTATTATAATTATTCATTATTTATTTCAGGCATTTAGAACCCGTTTACACAATGGGAAAACGCATATTCTCATGCGTTTTGGCCTTAAATCCTCAAGTTCTTAAGTAAGTTTTTATTTTGCATTTTCCACAAACAGATTATTTCTTGACATTGAAACCCTTTTTATGTGAGCACAGCTGAAAACAGTTATGCTGGTGAGCGAAGCTCTAAAACTGGCCTTCCTTTGAGCCACAAGTATGAAGAACAACATTAATATTTACAATGAAAATCATTATTTATAACCTTGTCAATGTCTTGATTATATTTTGTATTAATCTTGAATTTATTTAATAAATAAAAGTGTGAGTTTTCATGGAAAACACAACATTTTCTCGGTGACCCCAAACTTTTGAACGGTATCGTACACCCACTGCTGTGATCCTGAACTTTCCCACTGTGGGACTATCTTATCTAATCTTATCTTAATCAACAACCTGCACACACCTCACATAACTTACCCAAAAACTGAGGTTTTATCACGGAAAACGATCATTTCTAAAAACTGGAAACTGCAAAGTGGAGATTTCTGAAAACTGTTTTAGTGTTTGCGTGTGAACGAGGTCAAACGAGTTTTAGGTGGTCAAACGTCACAGTGTGCGACTAAAGATGCTTCACGTCACGTGAGCGTCCTATGGGACGTATGCGGACGGCGTATTCATGCGGGTTCATAGAAACAGAAACTTTTTTGAAAACGGAGGGGCAGAAATATTCGTTTCTGTAAATACTGGCTATGTGTAAATGTGACATAAGACGAGCGAGTGGAGGTGAGCCGGCGTGACTTTATATCGATCGTGTCCGTGTGAGGGGTGTGTTTAAATCTCCTGTCCGTTTGAAAAAAGCGTGCGTCCGCCTCCGGGTCAGATGATTGCGAGGCCGGGCTGTGAACGCATCACTGCCCCCCCCCCCCCCCCCCCCCCCCCCCAATTATAACTTTCTACAAAGAGCTCTCCAAATGCCTGTTTTAACCTGGAGGGCACAGGTTAGGAGACAATTATATAGTGTGTGTGTGTGTGGGGAGGGGTGGTGGAGAAGAAGAAGAATACAATTTTTTTTTTTAAATGAGTGAAAAACTAACCTTGAAACTGGCAAATGGAACTCTTTGTTCGCCTCCTTCATTACCGAGTTATCGGCTTTTTTAGGTTTTTTCCCGTTCTTTTGTGCTCCGCTGCGGACGCCCTCGCCGGCCGAGCCTGTACCCCGCGCTAATTACTGATTGCGGATGCGCGATAATTAACGGCGTCGCTCCCGAAGATAAAAATAGCCCCCGGGGCTTTTTGACGTCGCCGGTTGGCGAAGCTCTGCGGTCGCTCGCTCGTTGGGACGCGACCCGCGACGAGCGAAAGGAGGGCGAGTTCGCCTTTCGCGATGTTACGGCGGCCTCCCCCCTCATCTCGGGGGAGGAGCGTGAACTCGAGATGAAATGATAACGCGTATCGAGTCGTGGTTTCATCTCTGCATGAGCAAATTATCATTTTCAATCTCCTGGCTACATCCAACGGTTTTTGGCCGGGGGTTTTAACGTCGCCGTGCAACAGCGACTTTGATATTGAATTTTGCTCGCCCCCCTCCCCCGCCCGACTAATTTCCCAGTGGCCACTGCTCGTGGAGCCGTTTATGTCAGTATTCTCCATTTAACATGGCCTCTGCTGAGCTGCATTAATATGGTCTTCGTCACTCAGTTCAGCTCTGCAGTGGGTTTGGAGCCGGGGGAGGACCGAGCTAGTACCCTGTGCTACTAAAGAAAACACAGAACCCCCCCCCCACACACACACACACACACACACACACACACACGAATGATACTCGAGCCTCGCGGAGACGGATCGAGTCGGACGCAAACGACGAGCTCGGCTCTCTTTGTGTCAGAAGCGATTTGAAGCGCCAGGTCGGGAACTTCCGGAGAAGCTTCTCCGTGTTCACTCGCACGAAAACGCAGAGAGCCTCGGTCTGCTCCGGCGTCTCACCCGCCAAACCGTTTGATGCAGGGATGGAAAAGACCTCCGGACAGCATCGTGGACCACCGGACGGGACAAAAAGCCGAAAGGAAACAGCAGAAAAAGTAAAAGACTAAGGACACATTTACACACAGCCTTTTAGAAATGATTGTTTTCTGTGATAAAACCTCAGTTTTTGTGTAAATGAAAGGCCAAAACGCATTAAAATATATGTGTTTTCCCATCGTGTAAACGGGGTCTAAATGCCTAAAATAAATAATGAATAATTATAATACGAGTGTTCGGTGGGACACGTCTGTTGACCTTTCGTGATTAAGTCCAATAGGCAGTCTGAGATCAAACAGTCGATTCCGTGAACACATCAAAGCCAAAGTGAAGACGTCTCTGTTTAACACGTACCGTACACCTCTGTACACACAACACTTGTGGTCAAACTACAAAAAAACAAGCCTACGGAGACTGGAAGTGGCCCACGATGACGCCATGAGGATATCGTTGAAGAAACCGAGGTGGACTAGTCCAGAGAGATGTTTGTGGCGGCAGGAGTCAACACATTTGGGACTAAAGATAAAAAATAGCCTTTTAGGTAACTCTGGCACATTTACTGAAATGTGTTTATCAATGTGCACTGTCCCTTAAACCCAGTTAAAAAAAAAGAAAATAAATATTTAACGCAGTTTTAAGAAATTTAATGCACAAATTAATCTGCCGGGTTGATGACTCAGAAAATTAGATAATTATGTTTTTATCAAATATAAAATTCAGCACTACACGCTACCAGTCCCAGCTGTGGAAACACTGGTACAGCTGTCTATTTACAAGGCATGTGTAGTTCTTTGTTGCTGTTTTGCCTGTGGCTTTGTATGTTTTTTAATGTTTTGTACTATCTGAAGTGTGAGTCTGTAATAAAAGGCGCTGCAAAAAAGTCATGATATCATCCAATATATTTTTCACTCTTTTTCACCCAAAACGTTATATTTATTTAAATGACGGGTTACCAGAAGCCTTCTCTCTCCAATTAGAGATAACTAGGACTTCAAATGACTCTTATTTGCCGACTCGAGTGGAACAGTGCGACTCTTTACGGCTCCGATTTAAAAACATTTTAACCAAGTCATTATTTCCGCTACGGTTGGGAAGAGCAGAGTGAGAGACGTCAGTGTGATGGCACTTTAAATGTGAAGCCATAACAAACATGACTCTCTAAAGCCGCTGTGAAACTACGCCGTGGTGAAACTCTCGACGGAAAGCAGCGCTAACAATATGCAGTGAAGCGGCATTTGCTGAGGCTGTATCTTACGCATCCAATAATGATGAAACTCTGTCAGCTCCCCCGGATGGAGGGGCACACTCTAGCGATTCAGAGCGGGAGAGAAAGCGGTCGGCGCTCACTCGACACGCAAAGCACGGGAGAAGAAATGGATGCTCTCTCTCGCCCTCTCTCTTTTAATTAACTGTTGGAAACAAACCGGATAAAGTAGAAGTGGAAAGGACGGTTGACAGTTTTTTATTTATTCATTCTGTTTTTTTTTTTTTTCAAATCAACATTTCATGAAGCCATTTCAACCAGCAGTCTTAAGTAACATTATTTGTCTGTGGTCCTTCACATGTTCATAAGGTCCTAAAACCAGAGTACTGTGTACTATTTTATATATATATATATATATATATATATATATATATATATATATATATATATATATATATATATATATATATATTATAATAATAATATATAAATAATAATATATATAATATATATATAATATAATAATATATAAATAATATATATATATATATATATATATTATATAAAATAATATATAAATAATAATATATATATAATATATATAATTATATATATGTATAAATATAATAATAATAATAATAATAATAATAATAATAATAATAACACTGTTCATTTCAAAATGTTGTCCCAGTGTTGACGTCCAGATAAGTTAGTTAGATTAACCCTTTAGAAATACACCATGAATCTAAAATAAATACAATCATATTTTACATGGAAAGTGTAAATAAATATATTCTTTTACATAATTAAAATGTCAATTGGGTTAAAACACATTTTATTAATATTTCCACATTCAGAATAGTTATAAAATGTTTATGTAGTTAAATTTGATAACTTTTTTCTTCCAACACAATTTGAATACATTCGATCGATTATTGACCTTAACCTTTGAGTTTGTGTTGCACAGATATTTGATGATCCTCCTACACTATGGTAACTGCCTCACTGAATAACCACCAGAAACAAGGAGAGGAACGCGGGTAATCAAACGGCAATCTAGTACGCAGCAGCCGAGAAATACTTCAAATGTAATCAAGCAAGTCAATATTTTGCATTTTACAAGGACTGGCTGTGAGATCGTCTCCAGGTCTCTGAAGGAGTCTAGGAAAAGTATTCAATGCTGATTTTCTTTTCTTTACAGGTTTAAATCTTTGGCCGGAGACAATTTGGTCGCTACATGAAGTGTCCGGGTTTGATGACTTTGTGTCTGCCCCCAAGCTTCAATGGAGATGAGACAAACATACTCTCGCCCAAAATGCACTCTTTCCAGCAGAGATTGGGTAAAAAAGAAAACACCCGTTATTGTTAGGGGGAGTTGTCGGAAAAGAAGATGGTAAAAAAAAAAAAGCAATTTGTTTTTGATTCATGTGGGGGGCACAAGGTGTCATTTTAACTATTTGTGATGCAGATGTGATCCTTTCATAAGTATAGAGGAAAAAAAACACATGAAATTAGACTTAAAAATAAATGTGGAACCCAACCTGACCCAAAGCTCTGAGCAGCAACCTCATAGAATCAGATGTCCTCCTGTTTAAACAGCAAAGATAGGCTTCTGTGTACCACGCAGATAAAAGTTTAAATTATCTTTTCCACTGTGGATGCAGCTTTGGTTTATGTATGCAGATGCCTCGTGGTACCGATTCATGAGCTCTAAATTATGATGTCCCATCTGCATGCAGAGTTTTGTCATTATCAAGAGGGGGAAAAACAAACTGATTTTGCATGTGCATGTTTTAATCATTGCAACGTGGGCCTCTTTTTGCCAAAAGCCACAGCGGCCAACCCAAAAGTAGAATACTGGCGCTTTTCTAGAAAGAATGGTAGATAATAGGCAAAAAAAAAACGTAGGCTTTCAAAATTGTCATTTCGGACTCATGTGCAGCTCGTTTTCTGGAGCCAGATGATATCGACCGAAGCCTAAGCCGCAGCCTCATCATACCAGAGATCTTGTGGGAATCACAGACTGACCCAAGCACTGGTGGAGCGAGCACATTGAACTCTAGTCACCCTCTCCTACACACACACACACACACACACACACACACACACACACACACACACACACACACACACACACACACACACACACACACACACACACACACTCGTGTGTACTTGTGTCAGCAGAGAACAGAGGCCGGAGGGGGTCATCTAATCCCAGAGAGCCAAACTGGGATTCTACAAGCGAGTTAATCTGAGCCGACATGGACCGTGGTTTAGATTCTCGTGATGTTGGGCTGATGATGATGTTGTTGTCGTTTTTTAGGCCGTGCGTGCTCCGCTGGGACATTCAGAGGTAACTTTGGTATTTTTCAACCCGGACCCAATTTTCCCCACGTTGTTATGTCTAACTGACAAACGGGGACGAAGTCTGTAATTGGTCCAGCGTTGAGCGAGAGCCTCTCACGGGCTTCAATGCAATCAGAAGAGGGGGAGGGGTGGGGGTGGGGGTGGGGGGGGTGTTCATGACCAATACACCTCAGATGAAGGACTCATTGCTGCTCAATATTAAGGCCATATTTACACACCGGTATTTAAGGTTGTTTTCAACAAAGTTTCTGTTCATATGAACCCTCATAAATACATCCCATAGGACGCTCACGTGACGTGAAGCATCTTTAGTCGCACACTGTGACGTTTGACCACCTAAAACTCGTTTGACTTCGTTCACACGCAAACACACAGAGTTTTCAGAAATCTCCACTTTGGCCCGAGTTTTTAGAAATGATCGTTTTCCGTGATAAAACCTCTGTTTTTGTGTAAATGAAAGGTCAAAACGCATGAAAGTATATGTGCTTTCCCATTGTGTAAACAGGGTCTAAATGCCTAAAATACATAATGAATAATTATAATACAAGTCTTCGGTGGGACACGTCTGTTAACCTTTCGTGATTATGTCCAATACGCAGTCTGAAGTCCTCGTTGTCTGAGTCCGAGACCAAACAGTCGATTCCGTGAACACATCAAAGCCAAAGTGAAGACGTCTCTATTTAAAGCGTTTTCCCATCGTGTAAACGGCGTCTCAATTTCACAACTAGACTTCTACACACACACACAACCAACAGGCCGGATCAAGCGAAAGGTAAAGAAAAAGGTTTTAATTCTCTTTTGGGTACTTTCCACAATATTGTCAGACACTTGACATAATAAATCTGAACCTGTCCGAGGTCGGCATAACCACCACGGAACAAATGTAGCTCATGTTTCTGGTTACAGCGTTCTCCTTCCATACCGGAACAGTTAAAGAAATATGTGACCCATTACACAGGAAAATAGGGTCGCAATCAAAAAAATATGGGAGTTCCTATAAGCTAACATTACCCATCCAAGCTCTTTTTGTCTGCATGGTTCGTACAACATTCCCATCACGCCAAGAGGTAGAAAAAGACTCGTCTCTCGGGGGCGTAACGTAAATCTGTATCTCCTGAATTTCAAAAGTATACCTGCATATCAGCAATTAGAGTTATACCAGAGAAAGATCTAAATGGCTATCATGCATACACTTTGAAGACAGACCCTATATTAAGTTGTCAGGCCTCGGTGTTGGAGCCTGAGGTAGAAATAACAGTTATTGATGATGGACCATGTTAAATGTACAGGAAGCAAACTTGAAACGATTCACATTTGCTTTTTGGAAGCAGAGCATATTTAAAAAAATATATTTTTGTCATTTTTGGTCACTCTCGTGTTAGAATCAGATTTTTGTTCCAAGGAGCGCCTTTATATTTCACTTCTAAAAAGTCTGTTGAATAGTGTTATGTTGTAATAGTTTATTTTGATAACATGTGCAGAGGTCTTATATTTTAAATTAATACATATTGAAAGATATTATAATAGGAAATAGGCAAGACTTAATGTATGTTCATGAGAGTGACTGTATGTTAGTATTATAGATCGACGGAGCCGGTTGAAATCTGTGAAGTGACTTACAATAATAGACAGGACTTTTATTGTGAAAATACTTGACCGGAAGTGACGATTTGACCCGGGGTTCAGGGACGTTCGACCCTCCATTGTTCTAGCGGGACTTTTGAACCCACCAAGGTTTTTAAAGGCTGGACTCACCTTTGAGAGGATTGGCTGATTTTTAGTCTATGGGCACATTTACACATAGCTGCATTACATAAACAAATATTTCTGCCCCTCCGTTTTCTAAAATAACGTTGTACACACAAGGTTGTTTTCAACAAAGTTTCTGTTTCTATGAACCCGCATAAATACGCTGTCCGCATACGTCCCATAGGACGCTCACGTGACGTGAAGCATCTTTAGTCGCACACTGTGACGTTTGACCACCTAAAACTCGTTTGACCTCGTTCACACGCAAACACAAAAACAGAGTTTTCACAAATCTCCACTTTGGCCGGAGTTTTTAGAAATGATCGTTTTCCGTGATAAAACCTCAGTTTTTGTGTAAATGAAAGGCAGAAACACATGGAAATATATGCGTTTTCCCATCGTGTAAACGGGGTCTAAGACTCTGTGGATTAGAGATAGCGCTCTCTTCCAACCGGACTCCGAGGTCTTAGGCTGGACTTGAGAAGCCGGGACCTTTGAAGACCCCGATCGTGAGCTTTGATTGTTTGTATTACACTTCCTTAAATGTTGATATCTTAATTCACGCGCTTCTGGAAGCCTGTTTTTCCATAATTTGCGAAGTGCCCAGTTTCAGAACATCCTTCTAATAGTTTGTTGGGTCCTCATCTAAAACTCAACCCGCGTCATATGTTCATATCTGACTGACGTCAATATTTAGTTCCATCCACCCAAACATACGGAGAGGGTTTGCAGCAGCTGCCACACCGATGAAGTGAGCTGCTGGATAAGGATTTGGTTTCGTTTCCCGAAAAAGGAAAACACGTTATCGTGTTGGACGAAATATACGAACAGCAGTGGTTCTTCATGAGAGTTTATCTTTAAGGTCGGCAAAACAATTTCTGTAGTTATAGAGGCAAACTTTCTGAAAAAAGGAGACAAAAAGGCCCAACAATTAATTATTTTTTTTCTTCGAAGGATATTATAACCTTTGCCCTTTGAGCTCCAAAAGAAATAGATTTAATTTACTCACTTTAAAAGAGTTTGTAGGAAAGTCTGATAAAATGCTCCCAAAAGACTTTTCAGGAATAGGCTTGCAAATGTGCTTATTTATTTATTCCCCCAACATGTTGTACGCTGTTGACCTGGATAAGGCTTAACATTATAATTTTTTACTATGAGGCCTCGCCATGGGCTAATTCAAAGGAGTCCCATAGGCACGAAGGAGGATTATATAATTCTGGGATATGTAACTTTGATGTAAGCGGGCAGAAGAAATGAGTGTGTGTGTGTGTGTTTTATGTGTGCTCGCATCCCATAAAGTGACGCATGTACTCAACGTATCAAATCAAACTTTATTTGTAATGCGCATTTCACACAATAGGGTTGTGATGTAATGTGGCTGGATGAACTATGAGCAGCGACTGCAGTGACATTCTGAAAGGTATTTGCCGCAATTATAAATCAGGCGCTGAAATATTGACGAGGTTTGGGAATTTATGCCGGGTTCGTGTCTCGGTGTTTCCGTCACGGAGGCGACGTGGGACTCGCTGTAAGCGCCGTTTGGTGTTTAGCTGGAACTGCAATTTGTCACAGAGAGAACCATTTGTGTTTAATTAACTCCAAATGATGCTTTATTTCCACAACACCTGGGGAAACGCTCACTGTTCAGCGGCCGCATTCGCTCTCTCCTACTGGCAGTAAAAGCATCTCGTGGACAGACGTGAGGAACATTTTAGTTTAGTCTTCTTTGCCTTCTCTGGATTTTGTGCCACGTCATTCATTTTATGTACACTACCGTTTAAAGGTTTGGGGTCACCCAGACAATTTGGTGTTTTCCATGAAAACTGACACTTTTATTGACAAGGTTAGAAACATATATATTTTTTTATTGAAATATACATACAGGCCATTTTTATAGCTTCTCTCACCAGCAAAACTGTTTTCAGCTGCGCTCACATGAAAGGGTTTTCTACCCCTCCGTTAGTCTTCTAAGGCAATAACACAATGTACCACGAGAACACTGGATAGGCCTCTACACACCTCTGTAGAGATTTCATTAAACAACAGAGAATAGTAATTTACCATATTAACTATGTAGAGTGTATTTATGATTAATTTAATGTTATCTTTATTTAAAAATCTGTGCTTTTCTTTAAAAAAATAAGGACATTTCTCAGTGACCCAAACTTTTGAACGGTAGTGTATATGTGCTTGTAATACTATATTATTATTCTTGTATTAAATGAGCAGAGTAAACATAATGAATGTCACCTGTGCGTAAATGAACATGTGTTCATGAGAAATACAAATTAGCATAACGAATGCCACAAAAAACTAAATTTACGATTGATGTGATATTGTTTTTCCTGAATATGTTATTACAAAAAACATACATTTGTTTAAATAAATGTCTTCTGCATCCAGCAGTCGTCATTATTCATTCTCTTCTTGCCATTTAACACCTGGTGGATTATTATTATTTTATTATTATTTTATGCTTCTGTTGCAAAACGTCATCACGTACAAACTAAAAAATGGTAACTGTAAATAACCCCTTTAAAGGTTTATTGTTTTGTGTTGATTGACTTCTTTTGGTTTTGATGTATGCCTTTTTATATTGTATTGCTTTAATGATTTTGTATATGTTTTAATCTACTTCCTTTTCGAGCTAAATCTGACTTTTATTTTGAAATGTTAAAAAGAAGCGGACCTTTATTTTAGGTTAAAATACAAACTTGGTGGTACGGCTAAAGATTTTACGGACGGATGCGCATTTAATCTGAAGTTTCATATTTTTAATGGACCCGTAGGAAGCTAATGCTCTTACGGGGGTGACAAGGAGGTATTACTTTAAGATTTTTGGTTGAATTTTATTCGCCGAAAGAAAGAAAATAAAGAAGTTCACCAGCAGTAAGTCTTACGCCGATTGATAAACAGGGATCCGTTACAGTAACGGTGGATTTAGTTTTCAGCTTCGACGTCCCGGTCGATCAGATAGTTAACTAACCAATCAGAGGCAGGGTGTCTAAGAGCCGCTTCAACGATACTAATTGTCCGGCGGCATCGATGCAGAGCGAACACAGTTCCTCGTGACAGTAACAAATAATCAATGAGCTCTTTAGCTCTCTTGATGCGGAACATGTCAACACGTCGCCTTAAAAGGTTTCGATGCATTATACATCTACACTTCTGCGTGGCGTCGCAGAGCACAGTCCAGACCGGAGGTCGGGAACCTCTGGCCATATATGTCTCTTCCAGTGACGGCATATTTTTGAATTGCTGCCAGACAATTTTGAGTTAATTCTTTTTTTATCTCCGCCCTCGTGTAATTTTCTCTATCGCGCCAGATTAAAGCAGAAGTAATTTAAGGTTCCTTTTCTTAAAGCACACATTTTTGGTCTTTTATTAAACTAAACGTCTGTTATTGATCGTATCTACACAGCAGTATGTCATTCAGACCCTGTTTACACGATGGGAAAACGCATATATTTTCGTGCATTTTGGCCTTTCATTTACACAAAAACTGAGGTTTCATCACGTAAAACGATCATTTCTAAAAACTCCGGCCAAAGTGGAGATTTCTGAAAACTCAGTTTGTGTGTTTGCGTGTGAACGAGGTCAAACGAGTTTTAGGTGGTCAAACGTCACAGTGTGCGACTAAAGATGCTTCACGTCACGTGAGCGTCCTATGGGACGTATGCGGACGGCGTATTTATGAGGTTTCATAGAAACAGAAACTTTGTTGAAATCGACCTTGTGTGTACAACGATATTTTTGAAAACGAAGGGGCGGAAATATTCATTTCTGTAAATACCGGCTATGTGTAAATGTAGCCTAAGGTTCCTTTTCGTAAAGAGCACGTCTTTGCGTGTGCGCGCAAATCGGGGCGGAGCAAGGAAAAAGTCCCACCCCCCCACCGTAGCATCATGCAGCACCAGAAGTCGCATTCAAAAGCAAGACATATTTAATTTATTATACGTTAAAAATACTATATGGCTGTCAATATTTAGAAATATTTGGCTTTTTATGGCTCTCCCAGTCAAAAAGGCTCCTGACCCCTGGTCCAGATGGTTGTTACCCTCTTCATTAACAACATGTACTGTAAATGTGTAGATGTTAAAGAAAAGTACGATATGAACCTTTTACTTTCACTCGCCGGGCGTTCAAGCAAAACAAATTTGCGTCAGTTTTACAGACCTCGGTTGTTTTTAACCGATGGGATGAGGGATTCTAGTCATCGGACATCTGAACCATCGGAGAAACAAGAGAAGCATATCGGCGGCAGCCCGGCTTGCATCCCGTGACCGCTGAACTGCGTCAGGGGAAACACTGATTTCTAACTTGAAGGCGATTAATTCGGTGTTTCGCTGGGTCTGTTTGTTTTGGACAGAAGCCGAAGAAGACCTCAGCCGATAGCTCGGCTCCCGGTGGAATAGACGGCAAAGGTAGTGAAGACAACAACTCCCATCATCTAATGCTTCTTCCCCAAGTCCAACAACTCTTTTGTTATGGTTTTTAGAAACCTTGGAGTTAAAATGAAAAATATAAATACACATTGGGCATTGAAAGCAACTTTGAAAGTAGAATTAGATTTTATTCTTACATGAAGAAGGTTCCCATCATCCGGCTGTAAGCAACCTTGACAATAGACACGAGCCGCCGAAAAGAAATCATCAAATAGGAGCTTTGGATTCCAAGGGCAAGAACAAATATAATCCGTGGAAGTGTCAAACAGAAACATGTTCAGCCTGCTTGAGTTTTCATGACGATTTTTTTTTTATATTTCTTTTAAATCCGAGCATTCACACATCAGAAAGTCAAATATCATTCTGCAGATTTTCCGGGGTGAAAAATATTAAAGCAAGTCACCGGTTCACGGTATTTGGTGAAGCGTCGGCGGGAGGAGCGTGATCGGTTTCACCCCTGTGGGTTTTTCTTTTTTTGGGGGAGGCGTGATACAGGTGTGGGGGGGGGGGGGGGGGGGGGGCGCAGGAAGTCGACTGACACCACGTCATGGCCCTGAAATAGCTGCAATAAAACGGCCCCATTTAGAATAAATGCACGGATGTTCAACACCAACAATCATTCCGCCGTTTAAAATCACTTTTCCGATATGGACTCGTAAATACCGACATTGTCAACACCCCCACCCCCCCATTTTCTCCTCGACATTAAACAATATCGAGCGTGAGCCATCGACCCCGGCTGGTCCCGAATCTGTGCAGGAGACAGAAGCAATTAAAGCCCTTCGGCAGGGTTTGCCTTCCCGGCGGGGGGTGGGGGAGGGGGGGTAGAGGGGGGTATCGATGCAAACGGCAGAAAATGAAAAAGTTCATTAAAACGACGCGGCGAGAGACAGTGAGAGTAAAAAGGGCTAAATCACACACGCCGACACGCTTCCGAGAGGCCCGTTGTCTTTTCTCGCGGTCGCGCCAACGCTCGCGGGGCTCTTCAGATCCGAGGACCTTCAGATCCAAGACCCTGCGCCGCACGCCTCAGATCACAGAGCACATCTGGCGCCTCCTGGGCTCCAGAATCCCAAATCGCCGTTTTCAAATTTGGAGCATATTTTATATTTTTCCGAGACGCTGCCGGTACGTCACAACGCACAGGACCGTCGTTTGAACGCTTAAATCGCCCGACGGCTCCGACCAACCGACGGCGGCCCGTGAAGGGAGGGTTGGGGGAGGGAGGGGAGGGGCTCCGGAGCAAACTTACACTGTGTATTGATCCGCGTGGGCCTCATGGGAGCTCAGGGGCTCATTAATCACACTCGGAGTGGCACGCAGGGCTGAGGCGGCGGCGGCCCCGACACCCTTTCTACTCTCACCCCCCCCCCCCTTCGGCTGCCCTGGAGCCGCGAGAAAATGACGAGGCTTTAAGTGGGAGATGTCAGCATATTGCACAACTCCCTCCCTCCTCCCTCCCTCCTCCCCCGCTCAGTCCCCAAAGTCCCTGGACCCATTTATTTCCGTCATCGGCATTTCACAAAACCCTGACATGCAGAGCGTTCAGCTTTTTGCCTCCAGTTGAGAAAGGAGGACACTCTAACTTAACTAACTATATCTTCTTTCTTCGTACTTTCACACTTTTTTAGAAAGAGTGAACGCTGCTGTCCAGAAAGGTGGACTGTATTCACCTGAAAGGGGACCCATCATGAACACCTCACCTTCCCAGTGCTTGAGTCTACCTGCCCACACACACACACACACACACACACACACACACACACACACACTGTGAAATATCACAGTTCATTCACATATCACCGGCCCAGACTACTGTTGTAAAGAAAGGTGCACCAACGTATTCAGAGCAGACGGGGAACAGACAGGTGCTCAAATAGAGCGATTCAGACAGATGTTGAATACAGGTGTATTCATCAGACGGTACGAGACCAATAATGTTTTTATGAACATTTAAGCATGTAACCCTCCTGCTACCTTCAAATGTACCAACATATTTTACCCTTTTTGACCACAGCAATTAAAATCTCCAGAACATTTTTAGAATTAATATTTTTTAGGTTTAGGTGTCAGGTACACAAGTAGAGGAAAAGACACAAGTAGAGGAAAGGACACAAGTAGAGGAAAGGACACAAGTAGAGGAAAGGACACAAGTAGAGGAAAAGACACAAGTAGAGAAAGAGGAAAGGACACAAGTAGAGGAAAAGACACAAGTAGAGAAAAAGACACAAGTAGAGGAAAGGACACAAGTAGAGGAAAGGACACAAGTAGAGGAAAGGACACAAGTAGAGGAAAGGACACAAGTAGAGGAAAGGACACAAGTAGAGGAAAGGACACAAGTAGAGGACCGGCGTGTATCCTCAGAGCGAGCCAACAAACTTTTCAACGACGCCGAGATAATTAGAGATGGAAAATTCCCGGGGAAAAGGCACGGCGTTCCATGCTGTGCTAATTATGTTTATCTTGCTGGTAAAATTACCTTTAATACCTCGTGGTTGAAAAAACAAAAAAAACGCACACAAATACAGAAACATCCGCTTCTCCATCGGCAACGCTTTCCTTAGCGTGGAGCGGCGCAGCGGCACTGTATCTGATCTCCAGAGGAGTCTTTGTGAAGAGCCGCGGTCCTTCCGGTTTATTTCCCCCTGTGTACCTGCAATGCAGGAACCATGCGGAGATGGGAGAACGCCAGGCCCAAATAGGATGTTTTGTTTTTGTTGACGTCTTGGCAGTTTCATCCCCTGTTTTCCCTCCATCTGTTTACAATATGGCAATAAGAAGATTCATGGCATCACGCTCCACTGAGTCAGTCCAGGAGAGTCTGACGCTGGAGAAAAGAAGAAGAAAAAGAAGGAGGAGCCCAAATCTTACCCTCCAGAAACACTGATGTAACGCGTCGCATGGCACACGGCAGTTTGTGATTCAGACTGATCAAAGATTCACTGCATCACGACAAATATCTATATAGATATACACCACCGTTCAAAAGTTTGGGGTCACTTAGAAATGTCCTTATTTTTCAAAGAAAAGCATGTTTTTTGGAATGAAGATAACATTAGATTATTAAGAAAAGCACTCTATACATTTATAACGTGGTAAATGACTATTCTAGGTTGAAACATTAGTTTTAATAAAATTAAATATCTACACGGTTGTATAGGGGCCCATCTCCAGTGTTCTAACGGCACATTGTGTTATCGCCTTAGAAGACTAGCAGAGGGTTAGAATTTTAGAAAACCCTTTTGTTATGTTAGCACAGCTGAAAACAGTTATGCTGGTCAGAGAAGCTTTTCAACCGGCCTTCCTTTTGAGCTTGAAGTCTGAAGAACACAATTCATATTTAAAATAAAAATCATTATTTCTAACCTTGTCAATGTATTTACTATATTTTCTATTCATTTTGCAATTCATTGGATAAATAAAAGTGAGTTTTCATGGAAAACACGAAATTGTATTATTGGGTGACCCCAAACTTTTGAACGCTAGTGTAGATATATATATATATATATATATATATATATATATATATATATATATATACATACGCGCTGTGCGTAGGGCACCAAGTCCTGAGGGGGCACCCAAAAAATCGGCAAAAAAAATAATCATCATAGTTATAATTATAATGCCGATCTTATTTCAGTTTAGAAACAGGCAGAACAAGAGATATATTCAATTGCTCAAAAAAAGTTACGATGGTGCACCCCCCCCCCCCCCCTAAAAAAACAACAACAGGCCCTGGCAGAAAACAGGAAAAGATAAAAAAAACTGCGAGATGATGCCTGCGCCTCACTTTCAGATGAATCCATATTTAATCATTGTTAAATACGGGGATTGTGCTGCTAATTTAAAAAAATATGTCAATATTTTTTTTTAGAGACGTCAAACATTGAATGAGGTCAAATTGACCCCAAAGGTAAGAGGAGAGTTAAATATGTGCTGCGCAGTGGATCCAATTATTCTTTTTAAGCAACTGAAGAACATTATCCATAAACTTGAAACATTTGAAGTCGTTTTTAAATATATAGAGAGTTACATAGTTTGGTTCTACTGTCTTAAAACCCAACATGAACAATAACTGGGATAAGATTGTGGATGGTGCCTGATCAAAATTTGTCATATATTTTCACCATATTTTGTTTTGCCTGATGTGAAATGCAGCGAAAAGACAAACAAAAACTAATTGATCCCACGAGCTGCCAGAGCATCCAAAGACACGTCTCCTTTTTTTGTACCACAGAGCTCCAGTAATGAGACAATGCTCCTTTATTACCATAAACTCACACTCATTAATTTAGATTTAATCTTAATAGATGCCACACTGTGCATGGTGGAGATGAGATATAATGCTGCCAAATATTATTTTTTCAATATTACAACATATTTTACAAAAAAAGTTTAAACCGATGTGCTTCTCCCAGTTCTTCTGCCCGCTGCCAACATTAAATACAGTGCAGATTAAAGAGATCCTGCGGTGCCCAAAAGCCAATCAATTGCATAACTATTTGCATTTTTTATCCAAATATGAGGTTATATTTTTATTATATGTCCTCGGAGAAAGAAATACCAATTTAGTTTGAGTTACTTTTGCTCAGTTTCCAAACAATTCAAATCTTTGATGCTGCCAGTTAAAAAAATACATGTTTCTCCTTGAGTAAAATACACGTTGAAGGCTTGAGTTTTATCTAACTCTACCTGATACAGTTTACAGCTTGAACATGTGTAATGGTTTTCACGTGAGGGAAGGCCAGCCGCCAAACTGACTTACCGGTAAAGAATTGGCTATTTCAGCTCGAGGAGAATCGTTGACCTTCTCAGCCATGTGACGGTCTCTCTGATCGACTGGCTGACGACTTGAGGTCACGTGATCCGCGTCGGCTCGTTTTTTAAAGAGACGGCGCATTGATTTAAGGCCACATTTACACATAGCCGGTATTTACAGAAACAAATATTTCTCCCCCTCCGTTTTCAAAAATAACGTTGTACACACAAGGTCGTTTTCAACAAGGTTTCTGTTTATATGAACCCGCATAAATACGCCGTCTGCATACGTCCTATAGGACCGTTTAAATCAGCCGTTTAAATAATCCGACATGTGTTTGAGGCCGACACTGTAACAGTTTAGCTCCACACCTTCCTTTTTTTTATTAATGGTTTTCATCCTCTCTCTAACTATCACGTCAGTCCAGCTCCCTTCAGCTGCCTCTGGTCCCCTCGTTAGTCCCTCATTCCCTTCACCTGGTCCTCACGCCCGTCTCACCTGTTGCCCCTCCCCTCGTTAGTCCCTCATTACCTTCACCTGGTCCTCATGCCCGTCTCACCTGTTGCCCCTCCCCTCGTTAGTCCCTCATTACCTTCACCTGGTCCTCATGCCCGTCTCACCTGTTGCCCCTCCCCTCGTTAGTCCCTGTCTACTCAGGCCACATTTACACATAGCCAAATTTACAGAAACGAATATTTCTGCCCCTCCGTTTTCAAATTAACCTACACACAAGGTTGTTTTCCCAAAAGTTTCTGTTTCTATGAACCCTCATAAATACGCCGTCCGCATACGTCCCATAGGACGCTCACGTGACGTGAAGCATCTTTAGTGAACACTGTGACGTTTGACCACCTAAAACTCGTTTGACCTCGTTCACACAAGGAAACTTAAGGCAGCAATAATCAGAAAGGAAATTATAGTAGATTAGGTTATTATTTTAGGTAATTAAGGTATTTTTACTTTTAATGTAAATGTTGTTTTCTAAGTCTAAGTGTCTTTGTGATACTTGATCATGCTGTACTGCATTTTATGTATTTGTATTGTATTGAAATGTTTTTTTGCCTGGACCCCAGGAAGAATAGTCTTCACTATAGTGTAGACCAGTGGTTCCCCATCCTGATATGGGGGGGACTCTGGGTTTTTAGGATAATTAAATTAAATTGCCTACTTAATAAAAAATTCAGTTCATGAACTTACACTTGTGTTTTATTGAATATTTATTAAATAACTGTTTTTAAAGGATTTTTTAATGGATACAAATTTGAAATAGATTTAAAAAAAATCTCACGTACCCCCTGGAGTACCTTCACGTACCAGGGGTACGCGGAACCCCATTTGAGAACCACTGGTGTAGAGTAATGGGGATCCTCAATAAACTAAACTAAACACGCAAACACAAAAACAGACCAGAGTTTTTAGAAATGATCGTTTTCCGTGATAAAACCTCCGTTTTTGTGTAAATGAAAGGCCAAAACGCATGATTAGAAATGCGTCTTCCCATTGTGTAAACGGGGTCTAAGGAGTTGCAAAAAAGAAGAAAAAAAAAAAGTTTCTGCCCGAAAAGGAACTTCCTGGAAGGCCTTCCCCACGGGATCCAAACAAACACCGGCTCTTCCCAGAGCCAGTCGGCAGGATTCCAGATAAATAATGCAACTCTATTAAGCCGATGCGTCACGCCACCTTGAGTTGGAATACTAATCACCCGACAGTGACGCATTAGATCCTCACGTACCTCGCGTGAACCCCTAATCTCAACCCGGGCTCGCTCCACCGCTGTAAACAGCCAACCAGCCCTTTATGTGAATCTCACATCACTCGCAGCGCTTCGGGAAAATGCCACCGAGGGGCCCCGGCGCCCGCGGCCCCTGATGCCTTCGTTTGCGTTAGAGGACACCCGTTATCAGTCTGGCACCAACAGCTCCGTCGAGTAAACATGTTGACTAAGTTATGATCGCTGAGGAAATGCCTTCTCCGGTTTTCTCCTCTGCTGGTAAACACATTTTCTCACCTACGACAATTTGCACTTCTCCTCGGCTCCTTTTCGATGTAAACGTGACCCCCAGAAAACCCGCCTGGCGGCGCGGCGCTATATCAACGGAAAGCACACTATATCAACAGAACCGGGAGGGCCACACTTCACCTCGTCGGGGGGGGGGGGGGGGGGGGGGGCTCACAACCACACTGCTGCACTCACCTGCCTCATGGAGCATCAAGGTCTGGATCGTGGAATATGCCGACTACCAACTATGCCACGGCCCTGTTGAGACTCCGCCCACTGTTGAGACTCCGCCCACTCCTCCTCTCTACCTCCACCTGCCTGATGGATGCTGGAGGTCTCCATCGTGGAATATGCCGACTACCAACTCTTCATCCACTCTGTCATATTCATTGAATGTGTTTTAACTCTAATCTGTCCTTCTGGTCACATGACCTCTATGACACCTGTCCACCTGGAGAGGATCCTCCTCTGTTCTCTCCTCAAGGGTTCTCACCTTTTCCCCTGAAGGGTTGTTTGGGAGTCGTTCCTGATCCCATGTGAGGTCAAAGGTCAAAGGTCAGGGATGTCTATGTGTACAGATTGTAAAGCACTCTGAGACACATTTGTAATTTGTGAAAATGGGCTCTACAAATAAACTGAATTGAATGTGAGCAGCAGTGTTGCATCTTTTCTACATTTTATGGGAATTTGGCATTCAATCTCCTGAATTTAACATGTAGGAAATAACAAGCGGTGTGTATCTATGAGAGGAAGGATTTACGGCAGCTGTGGTTTGGAGCGTTGCATTTGACACGTAATACCATGAGGGATAAAAAAAGAAGTGGGGATTACATTTGAGAGAATTTTTATAAATTGAAGTTATTGAAGTTGAAGATTTACATGAAATAGTCAGGCTAACAATGAATATAAATAGATTTGAGGCGTACAAATAAGTTAAATGAGTACATAAATAGATCATCTAACCTTAAATATGTACTTATACTGGTGATGTGCTGTGGTTTTTCTAATTATTTTGTATCCATTATCTATTCATTTTTGTGTTGGTTTTTTGTTGTTCTTTACCCTTTTATTTCTCTTTTCACTTTGTGCTGTATCCTTTATAATACATTATTCCTAATTTGTAAAATCAAAATAAATATATAAAAAAAAGAAACCGATCATCTGTGCTGAAAGAATATTTTACATACTTTCCCTAATTAATGGGTTTAAATTAGAGGATGAGGGCGGAAATATTAGGTTGCCGTTTATCGTCAGTGTTGCCCACAACAACAGCTCCACCAGTTCGTCTGAATCTCATCCTTCCTTACCCCAGGGCCGCGTTGTAAATAAATGCTCATTTGTTGCTACATTAATGCTAATTACAAATTACGTTGGAATTTTAGCCCGTTAAAAGGAAACAAAACAAAAAAAGGGTGGAGAAAAATCCTTCCGTCTCACTATCCATCTCGCCGTCATGGCAGCAATCAGGAGGTGTAGATGGCCAGAGGATAAGACAGTAATGAAGAACAAAGCCTCGATTGAGGGGGCATAACGTCTGGGTTAATAGCCTTTCTCGTGGTTTAAGGTGCTCTGTTCGCATGGGGACATTTTAATCAGAGAAGCCATCGTTCTCAGCAACACCTCCGTGGAATCTGATTAAGAGCAGATTAACACCAGGAACACCTATTAAACACCTGCAGGTTATCCTTCAATCGCACCCTGCTTTAGCGTCTGATACAAAGGGGCAGCGGAAGAAGGATCTTACTTCGCTGTGTGTGTGTGTGTCTGTGTGTGTGTCAGTCTGTCTGTCTGAGGTAAGGTGCTATATCGAGACCAGACATATCGCACTAGGGGCTTGGGCTGCATTCATTCAGAATCAGGCGGCTTCTCGCTGGGTGGCGAGGACGATGTGTTCGAAACCGCCGTGAAACAATCGGCTGCTGACTACGTGTTATACCTTTAACGATCGAGGAGCTGGAGTGATTACAGGAGCGTACATGCACCAGTATTGGTACAAAGAAATACAGATCATTTTTGAGTTTACTTAGGGTGACCAGATTTGAGTTTGTGAAAAAGAGGACACTTCGGCATAACTCATAACATCTCTCTTATTCTGCCTGTTTTGTGATATACATGCCTAAAAGGGGGATCATTTTCGTGTATCTGGCAACACTGAGATCAGTCGAGCAATGACTGTTCAAGTGGACCGTAAGGGAGATACCATTTACAAACCATGTAAGGGGTAAAAGCTAGTTTGTGAAAACCCAGAGAAACACAAATATCTGACGAAGCAAAATCTTTTTTGGAATCCCTGCCGGACGCTTTTTTTTGGTCTCAGAAACAGGACATGTCCGGGGAAAACCGGACGTCTGGTCAGCCTAGTTTATAGTTGTTGTTTTTCTCCTTCCTGAAGTAGCGTGGGAGTCGAGGCAGCACTGAGACGATCTTCCGATCCCCCTCAGAGAGTCAATCTGCTAAACAGAAACATCTTTCCCTCAGGAGTTGATCAGGATAAGATATTCATGTATTAGTCCGACAGTGGGGAAATTTCAGGATCACAGCAGTGGGTGTAGATTAGAGCATTGGACATGTTGACATATATTCTATTATTATAATATTCTATATATTCTATCTTGATGTTGGACATCTATTCACCAGGGAGACTCAAACGTAAAGAAACTCTTGCCAATGGTGCTTCAAATCTGTGTTCACATATAAACCACATGAGCTTGAATGAATAACATCTGTGTTGGGGTTCATGTGGTTTCATTCATCTTTATGCTATTCAAGCTCATTACATCCAGACTTCAAATGCTCAAAAACAAGAAAGACATGTGGCTCATGGTGGCTGACGCAGGCCTGATCAATCATTTTAATTGACCCGAATAGAAAGACCAGTCGGTCTACCTACCTTTGGAAAGAGAAGCAAAGGGACGAGTCAATGATTCCGACTACCAACACACTCGGTAGTATAAGAAACTCTTGGACAGAGTGCTTCTAGCTTCTTTCATTTGAAAATGGTTCCCACCACTGATCTGGGTTTTCTGATACGATTCATTTTGAAATAGCATACTTCAAACATGTTCAAGATTACCAATCCTTGCTGATGAATATGAACACGCCTAATTGAACAGCCTCTCAGCTCAGTTGTGTTGATGTTGGAGGATCGTACCACTTTGAGGGAAATTCCGAATACCGGTACTTTGCGAAAGTCTAAGCCACGTAAAACAGCATTGAATCTTCATTTGCTTCAATGTAGAATTGGTCACATTTAATTAGACTTTGTCTTCAAGAGTACAAAGAAGAAAAGTCTTTTGGCCTTGGAGGATGAATTTTAATTAAGGTGTAAAGGGAAACAAAAAAAAAGGTCATCTCTTGCTCTCATCTAATCACACGCCTTTCAGCCTCTTTAAAGGTGAACAGCCTCCTGCCATTCTGATAAACTCACTTTTCTAAATCCGCTTCCATTAAATGTCTGTGGTTCAGTGGGTAAATGCATGTAATTAATTAAGTCTGAGCGAATACAAACGCAACATCATTTAATAGCCTAACTCATAATTAACCGGCGAAGAGATCGAACGTCTTACCGGCGGCCTCCTTTCTTTCGGGAGGAGATATGATCGATAACGCTTCTCGTCTGGGATTCGCAGAAGTGTCAAAAGATCATTTCATTTGGTTAAAGCCGGACTGTGCTAGAATCGTGTGTTTTTTAACCTTTATTCATCATGGGAGAGTTTGCCGGGCAGGCATACGCTTTTTCTTCAGCAACCTACTTCATATTCATACAGTTACCGTCCATAAATTCATAATGGGGAGCTGCAAGAGGCTTTTACTCTTGGCCACCGAGTAGTAGGCACCATGAGAATAGCAGTGGAGAGAGAGGAAAGCGCTAATTATCCTAACAAGACCGATTTGTGCATCTTTTAGAAATACTGCTGACTATTAAAGTTTCTGGATTTCTTGAAAGAAGGAGATTTGCGAAGAATACATTTGTGGTTTATCGCTGGCCCTTAGTTTCATTACATTACACTACATTACATGTCATTTAGCAGATGCTTTTATCCAAAGCGACTTACAATAAGTTCATCAACCAAGAGTACACACTCAGAACAACAAGAATACAGAAAGAAGAATTTCTTCAAGATAGTCGAACTACAAAAGTACCAGAAGTAATAAGTAAGAGACATGTAAGTGCCACTGAAGTGCTAATCTGTGTTTTAATCCAGATATAGTCGGAAAAGATGTGTTTTTAGTTTCCGATGAAGATGTAGAGACTTCCTGCCGTTGATGTCAGTGGGGAGCTCGTTCCACCGATGAGGTTTCCAGACTAGAGTGAGTCCATTTGTCCGTGAGATGAGAAGCATCTGGGTGTCAGAGTGTAATCGTATCTGTTATCAGATACACAGAGCCCTCAGCAGCCGAAGGAAAGCGACGGCTCAATCTGCAGCGAGCTGCAGCGCGATCGGCCTCATCAAAGCGCTCGGTGTGTCCTCGTCGAGAGTTGAGATGAAAGACGGGAAAGATTCCAGGATGCATCGGAGTCGGACTGACAAAAAAAGAGCAAAATCGCGGGAAACCCATTCATCACAAAGGCCTGGACAGTCTGGCTGGATTTATGGCCGCATTTCCGAACATATCACCCCCCATCTAGTGAGCGGGGAGACTTTTACATGTGCGTTTGACAAATAAAAGATACCCTTGCTGCTTAAGTCTCATGCAGCTCGAAGGCATCTGATGTGATTTATAGCATTTTGTCTCTGGTAACTTCCTCATGCCATCATTCAGCGCCGGATCTAACTAAAGTGCTCAGGGATGTAAAACACAGGATTTTCGGCACCTCCAGCACCTCCAGAACCTCAAATTCATGCTGATCTCCGCATTAGCCAAACTATTACTCGTAAAACCATGTAGCAGAGTGTCATGCATAGAAACACTATGCAGACAGGCCTGTCGTGAAAGTGAATCATTTATGGTTCTTTTATTTCATAATTAGGTGTTCTTACCAAATTTGTCCGTTTTTGGCGTTTTGGGTGTTTTGGGCCTTTTTTTGTGTTTTTGGCCGATTTGGCCATTTTCCACTTTTTTACAATGGTCGAGTTCACCCAGAAAACGGCAACGGAATTTGCTCAAAATTGGTGAATGTGAGCTGCATGAGACTTAAGCAGCAAGGGTATCTCTGAAATTCATGTTGATCTCTGCATCTCATGCATAGAAATACCATGCACACAATTGCCAGCGGATGCCAGTGCTAGAAGGGGCATGCGGGGAATAAAGTATCTGAGATTGCTGAAAAGAACTTTACGAATCTAAAGAGACAGACACTCCATTACAGACCACAATGACAGCGACTCTCTCCTCGCGGGCGAGGAACAGAAAACTAGTTGGATGCAGCCGTCTGTCACTTTGTTGCCGCAGAGCTCATCGCTCTCAGACACAGACGGAGGGACGGACAGACTCAGATGAGTGGAATTGAATTGTGGGCTTTGGTTCGACTGAAACTCTTTGTTGAAGGTTCCTCCCGTCTCGGAGCTTGTCAGCCTGAAAATCGAGCGGTGCGAGGAGCCTCTCATCTTGCAGACACATTTTTCAATTATGCACACGAGGGAGCGGAATTAGAGGCCTAATCCCGGCCTAATCCCCAAACAAATAGATCTATGACCACCATTTCCAGCGAAGCCACCGTGGCAGCCCCCTTTAGCCCCACCTTCTTCTCCTCCTGTTAAGTCTCTGGCCTTTTTTACGAACCCGGTCAGGGATGGAAGTCCTTTTGACGCTGATACTTCCTTAAACTGAGCTCGGCAAGCGTAAGCCGTGTTTGAATGGAACATAAAATCCGTTCAAACTACCATTTGCAAACTGCTCTTACTTTTACATTCATAATTAAAAATGAAAAGGCGTAGAATGTACTTTCATAGAGTAACTTACCCTTTTATATGCATTAATGCGATACCAAGAGAAGCCCAATTCAATTGGTTTGCCCTCTTAAGATTACAGTTTTTCTCAGCAGAAATTCACAGCTCAATTACCCCCACTGATGACGTAAGAATCATCCAACATCGAGAAATATTTTAATACCTTTTCCACAGAGCTGTTTTCTGAGGGCATCCACCTACAATACATAATTAGGTCTGTGGATAGCAATTGAGAGAAACTATAGTAGAGCACATGAACAAAGTAGTTGTTAACATTAAGTCCTTAAGCCGTACTGACTCTAGAGAACCGGTGATCTCTTAATTGTTTAACTGTGACAGGACTTTAGTAACGGAGCATTTCAAAGCAGCAACAAACACAACTTAGAATCCAAGACAGAAGATAGTCCAAGTCATCCCGTGTCTTCCAAATGACACAACAAAGAGGAAGACGAATTTCTATAATCTACCACCTTTATGTTGGGTTAAGTTCGGGAACTACAACTACTTTGTTGAAGCTGGGGTAAGAACAACGTCGGCTGTTGATAGGTGACGAGATGTGATCAAAAGTCTCTGGTTCCAAAGTCAGAAACTTAAGCACCATACATATTTATATGTGGATGACTCATATTAAGGGATTTCTGACCCGACACCTCGCGGTGGATCGGAGTGAGTCACTGCCCCGAGCGAGGGGGTTCAAGTATCTCGGGGCCTTGCTCAAGAGGGGGGGGGGGGGGGGGGTAAAATGAAGGACGGGCAGTCCGAGGTCAGTTGTGATGCACACGTTGCACCGGATGGTTCTGGCGAAGAGGCGTTGAGCCAGAAGGCAAAGGTCTTGATTCACCAGTCCACCTCTGTTGCAACCCTGACCTATGTTCATGAGCTTTGGGCACTGACCGAAATAATGAGATTGTGGATACAAGCAGCCAAAATGAGCTTCCTGGGAAGGGCGGCCGGGCGCAGCCTGAGCCCATGAATCAGAAGGGAGCTTGGATCTGAGGAGCTGCTGCTTCGCGTCAAGGGAAGTCAGAGCTGGTCCGAGCCTCTGATCAGTATGCCTCCTGGACACTTCCTTTCAGAGGTTTTGTAAAGGGCAAGGCGACCTGAAAGAGGGATTATATAACTTGTATGTCATGGGAACTTTTTCTTACTTTTGGTAGGAAAAAGAATGCGAACTGCGAACTATTGGGCAAATGAGAAACTTCTGTACGGCCAATTGCAACTCCCTCCCTTTTTTGGGGTTGAGGTTCAGACGCTCTTTGTCCGCCCGGCGAACAATTTAGTAAAAGTAAATGTATGTAAGATGATTCTGTCACGATCCTTTACTGATGTGGGTTTGAATGGAGATGCCCATGCACGTGCACAGATAGACCCCTAGTGGTGCTCAAGCTCCTCCCCTTTTGCCCTGGATGAGAAAACTGCCCCTTTTTCTGGAGACAAATTGTTTCCTAATTCGTCAGTATCTAATAAAAAATATTCCCTCAAAATGTATTTTATCTGACGGGGCATTTTACATTTTTTTTTTACATGAGTACCAGTTAGCCAATCAGAACTCTTGTACTGTCATTGCCATGCAATAATTCATATTTATTCGTAAGGAAAATGTAAACTTGCCGTCTAATCCTGTCAAGAGGAAACCTAGGCTGAGGACCGCAGAATTAGTGTAAAACTGATTATGTTTCAACTCTATCAGAACATTTTTGGGGGCGATGGGTGCCCTTTTTTCTGCCCTGCCCCCCAAAATGTTTGTGCACGTGCCTGGTGATGCCAATATCCATCTTGTGCAGCACATGGACATTTCTCAAATCAGCAAAGTGAGTGGTGACGAGAGAAGAACGACGTACCCGAACGAAGGCCGATCTAACGCACTTACACCCGCTCCACCACATCTCTATCACACAAGCTCACTCTCAGGCCTGAAAGCTCTCTCCCTTGTTAGGATTCCATCCGCGAGGGGTTCAAGCCAATCTAACTGTGGGCAGATCTCTCTCATTTCCCCCGACTTGTACAAGCAATCGATTCCAGTCAAAGACGAAGGCCGCTGCTCATTCCCCTCTGCCAGACCGCTCCTGACTTCCCTCGCCACACCCCTCCATCACCTTCTGAATGCAGATGGGTTCAGGGTTGTTAGAACTAAAAAGAGACACACGTTGTTTTTTCCTCTCAAGGTTCTAGAAATACACCTGAGTGTAAGAGCCCCTAAGAAGATGTGTCCAATTAAAACAACATGCTGTAAACTGTACCCTCTTGTGAGTGGATTGTTTTTGTGAGATCCATCCACTGGAGCTCGACTTCATGGAGAAGAGTTTATGCTCCATAAAGGCCAAGCTGTAGGTTTTAGTTCACAACACACGTAGGTACTCTGACGGTTTGAAGCTCTCCTGCTATTTAATGAAGTTGCGAGCTGATTTCCATGTCGGTGGGTTCGAGGACATTTGTACATTTGATGAATGGCGGATGAAATTTGCGGTGCGCTGTACAGTGCATGTCCACATTTACCCTCCGATACAAGTGTGCCCATGAGCATATCTACAAACATTCACACACACACCAATGGCACAATGGTGCAGCCGTATGTAAGGAGCAATTTGGGGTTCAGTATCTCAACCAAAGACACTTTGACAAGCTGACCTTTTGGGGATTGAACAGCCGATATTCAGTTTAGAGCACAGTCTCCTTTGTGCCATGTAGCTATATGACAGTGAGAAACAACAAACACGATCTGATTGTCCTGTAGATTGAATATTCATGGACAAAAGAGCTTGTGAAGGTAACTTACAATCAATATTCAGATGTCGGAGCATCGTTGAACACTCCATCAAGGACAGTGCCTTCTCACAACTGCTTCACAATGATAACTTTGACATTAACTCAAATAAAAGAACCTACCTAGAGTTATTATATCAAACTATGACTTCTCTAGAACATTTTATTTTCTGCCTAAATGCCGATTTTTTCACATTGATAAATTAAGCGTGATACTTTTGTTAGAACTGGTTCTTTGTCTGGTATAAAGGAATCCCAAATACTCTACCTGAAACCTTGCAAGAGCTACTTTAGTCCCAAAACATAGTTATTAAAATGTAATAAACCCGAAAATTGGCGCATGCTGTGGCCAGTACTGCTAGTCAAATTTAATTTGCAGTTTATAGACTTAAAAATGCAAAATGATGAAACGCAATCACAATTCATGTTTCGGTGTCGTTAACAACAACAGGGATGAGATTGAATCATGACTGCTTTCAGAGGCAGAGAAGTATCAACTCAGGATGCAAATTGTGGAGCGTTTTAGGGAATCTCAACCCCCATCCTTCTAAAAAAACTAATCGTTTGAATACATTTTTCGCAATATCAGAATACAAATGTTCCATGTGGGCTGAGAGAGCCCTTTTCTTTGTTACAGAACATGATTCTCAGGATTGCGTGCACCCAGATGCACTTTGACTGCCAAAGCGTCAGTACTAGAAGAAGATCCAACACAATTTCTCTTCATACCGATAGAGACGGATATGAGTTGAGAAACATTTGTTTGAATCATGTTCAATACGGTTCAAGGCCGAGAAGTTCACATTTGTTTTCGTGGGCTGAGAGGATATAATGTTGGTCTCTGAAAATGATCGACTAAATACTTCTCCACTGGTTCTACACTGGTGATGCCTTAATGACATACATCTGCAGCAAGTTCCAACTCAATCCGCCTCATCCCAGTGGGTAGTGTATGTGTGTGTGTGTGTGTCTCAGTGAATAGATTAGTCTCCTTTTTAGTACCTTTTTACCTCTCTTGCAGCTCCCGTGTGTGTGTTCGAAGTTGGGATAAAAGACAGCGATCCCTCCCGACTTTGTGGATAAACCCCACATTTCTTATAAAGCTTCAGCATTTGGCTGGATTTATGACCACATTTCAAGCAAATGTCTTCCACCCAGTGGTTGGAGAGACCTCTCCAATCAAGATTCAAGATATTTTTTATGTCATGTGCACATATAACAAGTTATTTTTACAATGAAAAGCTTATATTGCTGGGTCCTCCAACCAATCAAAAATTACAAGGTAAGAAATAAATAAATACAAATAAGTCACAGTTTACAAATAAGTCACAAAATATGGTATTATTGCACAAGAATAAGACAATCTTTGCACAAGAATAAGACACTCCATGCCTTTGAATCTGATGGAAGGGCAAATGAAGTTGCGGGCTGTGGGGTCAGAGTTCAGTGGACAGTGCGTGTCATCACCTTCGGGTGATAACCTTGAGTGATGTCAGCTTTTCAAAAGAACAGTAGTTTTCTACTACAACGCCGTTTAGGAAGTGCATCCAGTGCGTTCGACTTCTCTTAAATGGTAGAAGATAATCCTCAAATGAAAATGTCAAAAATCACTAAAAAGAGAGTTGCAAAGCTTCTCCGTGAGAGCGACGCGTTAGTGAGATCACATATCTTCCTTTTGTAGAAATCACCGCTGTGCGACGGCTCCGCTTCCGCCGCTGCGACTTAAAACCTCTTAAAGCCCTCAAAGCCTACGACACCGCGTAAGGCTTTAGGCGGTTGGAAAAGAAAACTACCTTGATACCTGTACATCTCAGCAACGTAGGCGGGTTTGTGTTTAATTTGTTCCAAAGGGACCAATAAGAGAAGAGTATGAAGCGAGGTTCCTTCGACGTTGCACGAGTTGATCTACCGCCGTGTCCTCGGCGTAGCATCGAGCCAACGTATACGGTCCAAATAAAGAGTGGTTTCACACCTCTGCTTTACGTGAACCGTAATTACATCGCCTCGCCACTGCCAACGCGGGATATTCACGCGGGAACGGGCGAGGATAAAAGGATCCGGGCTGTCAATAAAAAGACGGATTCTCGTGGAGGGAGTCGTCCTGCCGTTGTAGGATATTGTTCCAGGGCGGATATGCTGCGGCTTGGAGACGCACGTTCTTTAAAGGGGACATATTATGAAAAATCCACTTTTTTAGTGCTTCTATAGGTTAATTTGGATATCTGGCATGTCTCCCACCACAAAAACAGGCAAGCGTAACATTACATGACCAGCGATAGGAAAGTGACCCACGACGAGCGTTGTCGAAGGGGGGGGGTCAGCTTTTTCTGATTGGCTGTTGTGTAGCCCATTTCTTCTTTTTGATTGGCTGATAAGTGGCACCTCACGGTAGAACTCCAGGGAGCGCTTGATTCCTCCACAGTGAGAGCGGCTCATGTTGGCGCTGCGGCACATTAAATAGCCGAGAGTTTTTTTGAGCGTGAGAAATACGTGTGGCGGGAGTGCGGGAGTTAAGACCGAAATGCGTGACACTTGAGAGCCCTGCAAAAACTCCTAACTCAGGCGTCTTGTTGTGGTTCCTCTGTGTCAGAAACAATATGCTTGAGTGGTCGATTGGGATCACCACCAACGTCTACGTAGATTTTGAAGCACGCCCATGTAGGGGGTGTGGCTACATGGCCTTGGAGGGGGGAGCTGGCTCATTAGCATTTAAAGGAACAGGCACTCAGAACAGGTCAATCTGTGGGCAGGTGTTTCTGACAGGTACAAAGGCTGTTTGCAATGATTCTTGTGGTATTTTGACCAAAATGTGTTACAACATTTCATTAAGACCCCAAGGAACCATATCAACTTGTGGAAAATGGGCATACGATGGGTCCTTTAACGCCGGCTGCTTCTGGCGTCGGTATTCAAAGCCGCGCTCGTTGTAAGCTGCTTTACGTCGAAGGTTGAGTTAAATGCATGTTGGAAAAACAACTTCCTAAAGCCAATCTCCCAAAGCCCCCGGACGTTGATGCTTAATGTAAACAATTCAGACTGGAATCTGGCTCAATAGGAGCGACTTAGCAGTTTCTTTTGATGGCGCCCTTACGGCGGTGTAATGCGCTTTAGAAAAGGGCCTTTAGTGTGACGTTAATGGAGATTACGTCCGTCCTCCGTTGTGACTTCGTACAGAACGCATGCACTACATAGCATAACTGGATTTAGAGCAGGCGCTTCACTGCTTGTAGGGTCTTACGTTATAATACACATTGATAATATAAACGCATCAGTGTGAACGACCGATATCCATGTTCCGATTCCCCTCCCCCGACCACGCCGCCGTGTGTGAAATGAGAAATCGTTCCTGTCGTTTCGTTTAAGCCATTACCTCCATATTAGCTCTACTTAATGTCATAACATTTGATAGATCATAATGTCAGCGGGGATGGCCGTGCACCTCTAACACCGACCCCCCCCCCCCCCCCTGGCAGCTACAATCTGCCTTAATTGACGGAGAGAAAGGCAGACGGGGCGCACTCCGGACCTCGCCAATCGATTGTGACAAACAAATTAGAGACCGGTTTGAATGATTCAGTTATGTATTGATTTAGATTTAAGCATTAACGGCTCACATACTCGACGGGATTAGGATGGAGAGACGGAAAGTAATCGATGCTTCCTCGTACATGTCGGCGGGCGTGTTGCCTTTGATGAGCCGGGGTGGGCACAGGCCGCTCCGTGATTGGTGGCTGATGGAAAGGTGCAATTTAGAGCATTCAAGTGTGATATATGGGGGTGTTTTCATCAGATACAGTCAATTGAAGTACATTAGTTTATTTACTGCTTCAGTTCCAAGACGGGAAGCATTTTTATCGCCGCTCTCCTAGAAGAAAAAATCATCTTAGGGACTAAATCAAGGCCGATTTTACTTTACGTTTACTTTAATTGTAAAAGAAAATGACCATAATATATGACTGTGTGGTCGATAGGACCATTGATCAAAACTAATTACTCAATAATTGCTCTCAGGTAGTGAGTCGTGGTTTTAAAGCTCACTACCTGCTTTGAAACACACACACAAGCTTCGAGGTACTAAAAGGAGGCTCGTCTATCCACTTAGCCATCGTCAAAGCTTTATTTTATCAATATATATTTATTTAATAATGTGTGTGTAACAAAGTTAGACATGCACTGTGTCATTTCTTGTTTTCAATGTATAGTATTTTATTTTTTGTTTGTTGTTTAACAATATTGTTGAGTGTTTGTGAATTTTATTTTAATGAGCTATTTTTTATTTAGCGCTATCTTTAAAAACTTTAGGATATCAGTCGCGCGCAATTCCAGGATGCTTTATTTTCATTAGTTGCTGGATTAAATTTTACCCAGATACAACAGATACATTTGTTTTCTGATTGGCTATTGTGTAGCCCATTTCTTTTTTTTGATTGGTTGATAAGTGGCACCTCACAGCAGAACTCCAGGGGAGCGCTTGATTTCTCCACGGTGAGGCCAGCTCATGTTTGCGCGCTGCGGCACATTAAAACATTAAATAGCCAAGTTTTTTTCAGCTGAGAAATACGATGTGTGGCGGGAGTTAAGACCGAAATGCGGGAGCCCTGTATTCTCTAACTCATGTATCTTAAACATGTACGATCCAGTAATTTGTTGCGTTTTATCCAATAATGTTTTATATAGTTTCATTGTTTCTTTTAGAAAAAAAAAAACTTAAAAAGCTAAAACTCTTTTTTCTAAACCTTTACTGTAAAAGTGTTGAGCTTTCTGTATGAACACGCACACTAAACTCACACCTCAGGATAGTTTACAGTTGACTGTGCGCCTGACCTTAATGTCTTTGGGAAGTGTGAGGAAACTGGAGCACCGGGAGGAAACACACAACCTGCAAACTTTACACAGATAGGATCCAATTCTGGAGGAACTAAACCAACCACGGGAACGTCAAGACTGTCGAGTCACACACACATCTCGCAGGTCCCTCAGCTCATGAACCAGGGTCGGGTTATGTGGGATTAAGCTGTGGCATCCTTATAGAAAGATGTAGTGTAATTTCATCTACTTTATATTGTCAGATTATCTAAACTAGGGGTCGGGAACCTATGCCCCACGAGCCATATGTGGCTCTCAGACAATTTTGAATTAAAAAACAATCAAACGCCCCCTGTAATTTTCTCTATCACGCCAGATTCCAGCAGAAGTAATTCAAGGTCCTTTTTCTTAAAGACGTCTTTGTTCTTTTATTAAACTAAACGTCTGTTATTGATCGCCTCTACACAACAGCCTGTCACTCTTTCTCTACGTGTCACGTTAACACTTCTCGTCTCGCCGGCAGCACCAGAAGTCACATTAAAAGTAAGACGTATTTAATTTATTATACGTTAACAATACTATATGCCTCTCAATGAAATAAATTTAGAAATATTTGGCTTTCATGGCTCTCCCAGTGAAAAAGGCTCCTGACCCCTGATCTAAAACATGCAAGTCAGAGCTGAAGGTTCGAGAATCTCGAGAATGACTCGATTTAGGAACTTCTACGTTCATGGGTGTGGATTACAATTCATGTAACAGGCCTTGATCCAGGTTTTGATTTAGTGGCTCTACGTCTTTCTGTTCCACCTGGTAGATCATTACCAGAATGAGGTAATTATGCCTGCAGGTGATTGGTCCGCAAAGGCCGGGAATAATAAACTCCTCCTTGTTTGATGTGTATACAGATTATGGTAAAATGCATTATCGGCAGACTTCTCTCAAACTCGGCCTCCTGAAAGGGTTCCTATGGTCATGGAAAAGATGGAAAAGTCATAGAATTTTAAAATTGTCATTTCAAGGTCTGGAAAAGTCATGTAATAAACTTAAATCATAAAAGTTTGGGAAAAGTCATGGAAATGTGTTATAATCACGTTTTCATTTACACCGAGTTTGAAATAATTATTATGATTTTTAAAGAAAAACGCTCAAAATATAAGCCGGTGTTCTGTCATTTAATGCTGCTTGTCAAAAAACGCTCCTTGTGGTATTGCGCATGCGTCGAGTCGATTTTCCGAGTTTTTTTGATTTTTTTCCGACACGCCCATCATGTTTAGCTAACCCCGTCTTTGCAACGGTGAGTGACGTCACCTTGTGGTATTGCACCGAGTCGATTTTCCGAGTTGCACGGCATGCACGGCTGATAACGGTGAGTGACATCACCTGATATAACCCTGATATAAATCAATTTCATTACACTTTTTATAATTAGACTCATGACAGAAAAAAACACTTACTTTATGCCTTTATTTGATGTACAGATGTATAAAACCATAAAGTAGCATTTTTTTATAGGGTAGCATGAATCGATACCTATCAGTTTATGCAGCGGGTAGCAAATTTTTACAAGGCAGCAAAAATTGACAGAACACCGGCATACGCAATTTTTTAAAAACATTTTTAATGTTTATACCGAGATTTCATTTTGTTCATGGAAATGTGGTTTAAAGTCTTGGAAAAGTCTTGGAAAAGTCCTGGAAATCCTTTGAAAAATGCCTGTTTTTGACGTGTACTTGTAAAGAATAAACTGGGTATTCTTATTAAGTGCTGTGTCACTCGAGATTCTTCATCATCAATTTCTTCAAACCACCTCCGTTCGACGAGAAGATACGACAAACACAATAAAAACGTACAAAATGTAAACGTGAGACGTTTGTTGTTTTTTTTTGCGCTTTTATGTCTGTAATTTAACAAAATCTGATGGGGAAAAGAACTGCGTTTGAATTTGCCACTGATCCTGGTGATCAGTGATCAGTAGCAGATGGTTTATGATCGATAATCTTTTGAACGCAGCCCACAAACAAAGAACAAAGAAAAGAAAGCCTTCTGTCGAGGAAAACACGGCAGCCGGGACTCGGCAGTACTTCATCTTCGGTTCCAACAAAGAGACGGTCCTGCACACTAAATATAGGTGCTCCATGAATTCACGCTTTAATAGACCCAATCAAATTATGAGTGTGTGTGTGTGTGTGTTCCACTGAGAATTTAGCGACCTGGTTTCCATTAAACACCTGAGCTAGTCCACCAGCTCCCGATAAAATACAGATGGTTTGAGAAAGCGCCAGTGGAGGCAGTAAGGCGATGAAACAGAAGTACGAGCGTGAAAACAGAATCACCGCAGCACAATGAAAACAGCATTTGCACCTGCTGTTAATAATTGTGTGTATGAATTTCCTCATTTTGAAAATATGCGTCCTACATTTACTGATTGGTCTAAGTGGCTCCATTTCCCTTAACTGTGAACACAGTTTAGGGAACCCACATGGAGATGATGACAACTATGAAAACATGGGTTACTATAGCAACCAGGGGAAGAAAACCGACATCTAAGATCTGTGACTCGCAAGTCTAAAGGATTTATTAGAATGTTTGAATAATTTGCTCAAATCACCTGCACTTTAATCAAAAAAATTCTACATCTATCTATATGAACCACATGTAGCGTCATGTCTCAAATATAATAAACACATGAACACGTTTAGACTGAGGGAGACGCGAACCGATTCAATGATGCTCACCATTTAACCCTCCTCTTGACCCCATTCAATGTTTATCGTCTCTAAAAAAAAAAGTAATAATCTTCTTTGCTTCATATTTCATGACTATTCTTAATTTATTGGGGACAACTGGGAAAACATAACATTCACATGATGATATGTTTTTAATGTCCTGAACACAACTTGTACCCATCGGTGTTCTTTGGGGTCAATTTGACCCCAGGCTGTTTTTCACTTTGTAAAACATATAAGAAATATCAACTTTTTTATTTATTTAAAGGGCTGTTTAGGTATCAATAAACAAACACAAAGTCGTCCGCCGTCGCCATCTGGAGCTTCAGTCGTTCGCTCAGCAGACGCAAGAAGAAGAAACGTTAACGCTAATGTGAAAGAATGCACAAACAAATGTAAAGTTAGTTGTTTTCCTGTTTATCGTTGATTTGCTGTTTTCTTGCGTTGCATCAGACGCAAATACAAAATGTGTTTTCATCGGCAAAACATATTTATTATTATTTAAAGGAAATAAAGTTGTTGACATTTCAGGATTTCTGGCTATAAAACACTCAAACACTCTTTAACCCTCCTGTGACCTTTGGGGTCAATTTGACCTCATTCAATGTTTACCGTCTCTAAAGAAATGATTGACATGTTTTTTTGCTTCATATTTCACGACTTTTCTTAATTTATTGGGGACAACTGGGAAAACATAACATTCACATGATGATATGTTTTTAATGTCCTGAACACAACTTGTACCCATCGGTGTTCTTTGGGGTCAATTTGACCCCAGGCTGTTTTTCAATGTGTAAAACATATAAGAAATATAACCTTTTTTATTTATTTAAAGGGCTATTTAGGTATCAAAAAACCAACAAAGTATCTCACACATAAACTTGTGAAACAATATTAATTCTAATAATTTTCTGGAGGTTTTAATTGACCCCAGGGGTAAAAGATATTCGTACATCTGAAGGTCACAGGAGGGTTAAACTTGTTATGATGAAATACTTCCTCGATGCTTCCTTGGGGAAATAAGGCACTGGAGGAAAAGTCAAATGATGACAAACACCATCTGGATAACTGCTATATGGAAACCAAAAGTGTCAAACAAAATATGTTAAATGTCGAGATATTTCACCGGATCGGTTGAAGCTTTGACCGTCTGTGGGCGCGAGAACAATCGTACGTGAGCTTCTTCCTGTGGCCGACATGAGCATCTGCATCAATGTTTTCATCCGTCTATCCAATGGGTCGGGAACCTTTTTGACTGGGAGTGCCATGAAAGCCAAATATTCCTAAATATATTTAATTGAGAGCCATATAGTATTTTTAACTCATAATAAATGTAATATGACTGCTGGAGAAGTGTTAACGCAACGCGTAGAGACAGAGAGACATGCTGCTGTGGAGACGATCAATAACAGACGTTTAGTTTAATAAAGAACAAAGACGTCTTTAAGAAGAGGACCTTAATTTGAATCTACTTGGGGTCCGATTATAAAATACTTTGATGAATTGAAGACTCTCTCATTAGATTCATAAACCATTTCTGTGACCTTTAATGTTTCTTTTTTCTTTCTAAAAAAAAATATTTACAGGAAGGAAAAAAAAGAAGCTATTTAAGTTGTCTTGACGCCGTTGTAGGAACTAATAATAGCAATAATTTACTCATTTCTGGTTTCTTTTTGGCTGTATTACCTCCTACACTTTTACTTTTGTGTAATACTTGAACTATTAATACTGTAATGTGCTTTTTTGAAAACTGAAGCAGCGCTGTTTGTTCGATTTGTTCTGCGATGGGATGGGGGGGGGGAATAAAAATAACATGTGCAATGTACAACTGTCTACTCTTTCTTCTTTTGAGAATAAACACAATTTAGAAGAAAAAAAAGAAGAGGACCTTAAATGACTTCTGCTGTAATCTGGCGCGATAGAGAAAATTACTGAGTGGCGGCCGGAGATTATTTTTGTTTTAACTCAAACTCAAAAGAGCCAAATGCCCTCACCGGAAGAGCCATAGGTTCCCGACCCCCGATCTATCCAATGGGAGCTGGGATACCAGAGCCTGGACCGACGCGGCTGACAGACAGACAGACGCACCGCTACGCCGTTACGATATCCGCTCTCTCGTGATGTCATTGTGAAGCGCTACAAATACGATACGTCTCTTTAAAAGCAGGACTGACACGCCGTGGATCATCCCTCAGTCGGGGCCGTCACGCGTACCTTCAGTCTGTCATGTCGGGGATGACGGACGTCGTTACTTTTCCGAGTACATCGTTCGGCGTTGACGGGTATCGATGGGGGAGCCGCTCGCCCGCTCGGAGCGGATATCGCTTCAGGGCAAATGTTCACAACCGTCTCCAAGCGTGACGTCT